>JAJMFP010000008.1:0-107180 GCA_030574855.1 Taiozyma rabaulensis
CCATTGAGCTCTCCAACAGAGATTGTTAATGGTCATTGGTTAGTCATCAAACCTTACATTACAAACAAGAAAACAATGAGAAGTTTCATAGGTTCCTATACCGTGAGAATGAACGGTTCATGTGCTGAACCTACTAAGAAGAGAAAACGTTCATACAGCGCTTCAGAAAGACCTGCTACTTACAAGAGACCAACAAGAGCCACATACCCTACTCCAGAGACCACTGATCCTGAATCTCCTATTATTCCATCCAGTCAACACTCTTATGGGTCTTCTTCACAATCTTCAAAGAGTGACAGCGAAGGAATCACTCGTGATTACAGAACAAGATCAAAGAAGAGCGAATTATCAATGGACTCAATTGATCAACCAAACAAGTCTACGAGCTCAGAAACCGTGTCATCAGAAGACCAAACTGCTTATTCTACAAAACGTGAGTTCTTAGAATCAACTACTGTTCAGGAGATTCATGATGCTACAATTGATTCTGTTCCAGTCTTTGCCCCAAACATGGATCATGTTACTCATCAATTCTTGGAGAAAGAGCTGAAGAGAGTTGGGTTCTCAACAAACAGATCTTTGAAAGATTCAATTGGTCTAGAGATGGTTGATAAGAAAGAAATCATCATTGTGAGCTCTATGAAGTTATCTCCATATCAATACTATGACACAAAGAAGAGATTCTTTGCAGAAAAGGCAAGAAAGACATTCCTACAAACCACCTTCAAGAAAACAGATGCCCAAAAAGCATGCAGAGTAGATGTAAACAAGGCCTCAAAGTTGTATGAGATCTTCCAATCTTGTGGGTTGTTGAAGGATGAGCTATATGCTAATGATGATTGAGAGATTTATTCATGGTTTGGTTGGTTTACTTTATGGGGTTTGAGATTATGGTTTATTCAAGGTTTAGGTTACCTTAAGGAGGTCGTTTTGTTATATCGAGGTTTATTAGGTTTATGGATTTGTTTTACGTTTGTTTATATGCGCTGGGTATTTGTTAGGTTATGGTGGTTAGGTCCAAGGTCGACTTTTTGATGTTTGATAATTTTACTATTTTGTGTTCTTTCTTTGTTATGTGACCCGTGTTTCGGGGTATTTTTTGGTTCTAATCTTTCTTTTTCTACTTATATATGGAATGTTATACTTATTGTCTATTTTGAACGAGTTCTGGCAAGTAAAATTTGAGCTGTTTGAGATTCAGTGCTTATGTTAGTTGTCCCGATTTGGCCATCCCCATACAAAATTTACTTACCCGCAACAACTCACCGAACGCCAAAATCAAACTTGATTCTAATTAACAACGCCAGTGTGTGTTCAATTTGAACAGGAACCAGCAGAGCTTCCATTCGTTAGAAGATGCCAGACACGAAAGTCGTCACACTAAAGCTTTCCAGCAACACACTGAAGCAGTTTCCTGCTGAAAACACGTTCAAGAACACGAAGAAGAAGCCCGCAACACAAGTGAAGGCCGAAGACACCACAAGCACTGTCTCAACGCCTGCAAAGTCCAAGAAACCAGCTGCCTCCTCCCCAGCTCCAGAAGCATCCACAGAAAGCACGCCGGCTCCACAGTCACTGGGCCTGGGACGTCAAGGTCTGGCCAAAACTGAGAATAGACTCGACAAGTCCGGTACACAAGTGCGGAAATGGACTAAGAAACCGGTCAAGATCCAGAGTTTCACTGGTTACTCGATAAGTTTCAAGTCATGGAAGGGCGAAGACGGCGAGAAGAAGCCAAAGGAGGAGAAGAAGGGCAGCGGGCTGAAGATCCAGTTGAAGTTGAACAACAAGAACTTGAAAGTGGAGGAGAGTGAGAGAGAACAAAGCCCGGATGATTCCAGCGTCGTGAGCACTCCAGACGTCTCTGCTGCTGGCACGCCGCTGCCTAACTGAATAGATTGATGCTACGTAATGACTGATTTTGCCTTATATGATACTCTGTAGACGTGTGGACTTTGTTCAGTGTTCCTCTGATTTGGTAGTGTCATTTTCAACTATAGAAACTTCCGAAAATGACTGCCTCTCACACTTACAACTGTGGAAATCAGGTCTCAAAGATGCTGTGATGGTGAACTTGAAGCTCTCAAACCTCCTCAATCCCAAGAATGAGTACAAGGACATACCCAATGTGGAGCTAGAAGAGTTTGAACCCCACGGAACTGCTGGTTTACAAGAGGAAGCAGAAGAAGCCTACCATGAGGATGACATTTGGGAAGGGGATATAAGTCTAATGCCCAATTCTCCTTATCCCGAAGTACGAAGAGTGGTCCCAATTACAGACGATCCATCAATTGATATCAATCATTGGAGAACCTGGTTTCTAACGACTGTATTTGTGGTGTTGTTCTCAGGTATCAACCAATTCTTTGCCTTTAGGTATCCCTCATTGAAAGTTAGTTATCTCATTGCTCAAATACTGTCATACCCAATTGGCAAATTTCTAGAAAAGCTACCTGATGTCCAGTTCAAGTACAAATGGTTCAATCTGAACCAGGGTCCCTACACCATCAAAGAACATGGTATCTTGACAATTTGTGTCTCATTGACAGCCTCTGCAACATATGCAACCGAGATTATCATTGCTCAGACACATTTCTACAAGAAGGATTTCGGATTGGTGTATCAGCTGTTCCTTGTATGGTCTACACAGAGCCTCGGGTATGGGTTAGCTGGTCTAACTAGGAGGTTTCTCGTTGATCCACCATCGATGATTTGGCCCCAGACACTGATCAACATTGCAATGTTTGATACTCTCCATGGTAAAGACACCGTAAGAGGTGGCGCTAACTACAAATTCTTTGTCATTGTCTTGGTGTTGTCATTCATCTGGTATTGGGTTCCTGGGTACTTATTCACTGGTCTATCATTTTTCAACTTTGTACTATGGATTCCTTGGTTAAAGAATCACTTCCTTGCAAACTTCTACTTTGGTGTCAAGAGTGGAATAGGGTTGATCCCCATAACATTTGACTATACTCAGGTATCTCAAGCTTTAGGTGGCTCCGTCTTTGTGACTCCTTATTGGGTAGTTGCTAACATCTATTCTTCAGTGGTGATATTCTTCATTGGTGTTCTGTCTGTGCTGTACTTCTCCAATGTTTGGTACTCAAAATACTTACCTGTCATTTCAACTTCCACTTTTGACAAATTCCAACAAAAGTTCGACGTTACAAAGATCCTGAATGATGATTTCACTATCAGTCCAGAAAAGTACAAGGAGTATTCACCGCTGTTTATACCATTCTCCTACTTACTGAGCTACGGGTTGAACTTTGCCGGCGTGGTGGCTATCTTTACACATACAATCCTATACTCAGGTTCTGACATCTTGAAGAAAGCTAAACATGCAAACGATGGTGGCGACGACATCCATAAAAGGTTGATGAAGAATTATCTGGAAGTTCCTGATTCGTGGTACTTCTTTTTGTTTTTGATTGTTCTGTTGCTATCCTTTGTTACAGTGACCTATTGGGAAACTGGATTGCCTTGGTGGGCTTTATTACTAGCCATTGGTATCAGTGTTATCAACTTTGTTCCCCAGGGGATGCTTGAAGGTATCACAAATCAGACAATTGGACTAAACGTCATCACGGAGTTGATATGTGGGTATATCCTACCATACCGCCCTTTAGCCAATGTTTTGTTCAAGATATATGGCTTTATTGTGATGAGACACGGGTTGAGTTTAACAATGGATTTAAAAATGGGGAGATATTTGAAGATCCAACCCGTTTTGTTATTCTTCATGCAAATTTGGTCCACTTTTGTCGCAGGTATCACTTCGGTCTTGGTTCAACATTGGATGGTCAATAACATTGAGGATATGTGCTCTCCAACTCAACCAGATGGGTTCATTTGTGCTGGTGGTCGAACGATATTCAACGCTTCAATCATCTGGTCCATCCCAAAACACCTGTTCTCACCGGGACAGATTTATTCGCCATTGATGTGTTTCTTCTTCATTGGCGCTATTGCCCCATTCTTCACATTTTACCTGTTCAAGAAGTATCCCGGTGAATGGTATTCAAAGATCAATGCCCCAGTGTTCTTTGCTGGTCCAACGAACATCCCACCATCAACCCCGTATAACTATGGTGCTTACTTCCTTGCTGCGACTGCGTTGATGTATATCAAAAGAGTTTGGCCCAATTGGTATCGCTCAAGGAACCTCATCTTTGGTGCTGCAATTGAGACAGGTGTTGCCCTGGCTGTTGTTGTGATCTTTTTAGGTCTACAATACAGGGGATATCATGTCAATTGGATTGGCAATACGATTTGGAAGGATACGATTGACTATAGAGGGGAACCATATCACAAGCTACAAGAGGGTAAAACAATAGTGTAGTATAAAATCATCTAGACGGGGTCTAAAGGAGTATGTATCATGAGGAGAATAGCATTTAAGTAGGTTTCATAAGTTTCATGTCTGAAGTTCTTTTGTTTGATCGTAATGACTGAATCTCTTCACATCAAGACCGAAGATAGTGAGATCACTAAGGCCATGAAGAAGCCCATTGACACTGGCTGAGCGTATGCGTGGATAGCAGCGTTCTTCTTGTCACCGGAGCTTGAACTAGCAGAGGCAGTTGAGGATGATGTGGAGGAAGAACTGCTTGAGGCGTCATCAGTGGAGCTGGAGGTATCCGGAGAACCAATATTAGAAGTCGAGGTCCAGTTGGAACTTGTTGTTAACCCTAATGACTCGGTTTCAAACTCGCCATTCCAGCAGTAATCTTCAAAGCATTTCTTACACTCATCGGATTGTGTTGCATTTTGACGTTCTTGAGAACGACGGATGATGGCACAGGAGACACATTTTTGCCAGTCTGGATCAATTGTGAGGTTGTATCTCGAGGCGACTTCAAACCCGTTCTGGATAATGGAGTTTCTTTCTTTGTTCTCATATGACATCTTGAAAGTCGAAGTGTTTGACCAGTAATCATAAGGAGTGTTGGCAATGTAGACGACCAATGGTGGGGTTGATAACAGATCGGTCAAATTGCTAGCGTCACAACCAAAGAAAGTTGGCTTAGTGGTCAAGTTATGCTTCAAGAAGGTATCTTCACCAGGAACATAAGGGAAGGACATACCGACACCTTGGTCTGTGAATTGACGTTGATAAGTTGCCACCAGAGAGGCACCATTTGGAAGGGCATCATCAGTGTCAGCAGAGTTATCAAAAGCAAAAATTATATCAACTTCACGTTCTGGTTGGATCAATGGCGCCAATGGGATGTTTTGTAAATCTTCACCACCATCAACCAAATACAAGTACTCACTTTCAACAATAGTCTGCACCTGGGCAAATTCACTCTTGTAGAATGGGTTTGGGGCATAGATGGCGATATCGTTTGAATCCTCGTCCAAATCTTCCAAGAACCCTTGAACCAAGTCATACAAGACACCGGAAATACCAGAAGTGTTCAATTGTAAGATGAACTGGTTGAATAATGAGGATGAAGTACCCATGACAAAACCGGCATTATCAAAACCTTCAACACAGACATCGGTGTCAACAGGAGTACCATTGGTAACATTCGTACCGATGTATTTCAAATCAGTGAACGATTGCAAGGAAGGATCCCAAGACCCCATTTCGAAAGGATTGAATTCAAAGACAGTGGAGTTTTCATTGATGATCAGGGTGTTTGGTGTTCTACCATCTGCAACACTGATTGGGAAAGGCATTGACCCGTTTTTGAACACTTCAGCATCTCTTAAAGTGGTGAAAGTCAGGGCTTCCGAGCCATGATTGGACTCACCAAAGAATTGGTAGGATAGAGCTCTACCCCAAATATCAGTCAAACTGGTGTTGTAACCGGCTTTCTTCTTCCCCTGGATATCGTCATCAATCTCATCCCATCTGCCCAGTGTGGAGAAGATGTTCAACCCACCACTTGACACGATTGAATGTTCCAAGTCCCAAATCTTGTCGTCGGACAGGATGGCCTCCACAGAGGTCCAGTTGTTCAGGGCGATGGTCCCAGTCAGCCAGTTCCCACCGGATAGACCGACCAAGTAGGTGGTAGCTTGGATCAACCCACCCAGGCCGTGCTCATCGGCACCGGTGGTTCTCTCATCAAGAGCACTCAGCTGGCCAGCACCGTTCAGCATGGCTCTGTAACCACCACCGGAGAAGGCGACCCCGATGTTGATGGAGCGGTTCAGGGAGTCGATGTAGTCGCCAGCATCGAAATCAGTCAGGTCAGCACGGTCCAGGAAGTCCTTCAGGGCCTCATCGGTGACCTCGTGTCTGATCTTTAGCCAGTCTTCTTCGTCCTGGCTGATGTCCGTGGCAGCTCTGACAAAGTTCAAGTCGGTGCCCTTACCAGCAGTGGAGGACGAGGGACAGGTGACGTTTCCCGGGGTGTAGCTGTCTGTGGGCGACCAGGCTTCAACAAGTGCCAGGATGGACAGGGCTGTGGCCAGGTTTAGCGAAAACATGGGTACTCGAGAATGGAGAGCGTCTCGAGGCTTGTAAGTGGAAGGCAGAAGCGGAAGACCAGTAGCTGTGTGCTCAATTGGGTCTATGAGCAGAGAAATGGGAAATTGGAGGAGAAATGAATTCGGCAAAGGCTTGTGAATTCACATCTTGAAATTCCGTCAACCGTATTTTTTTTCCATTCTGCGTCGTTACGGGCACATCGGCTAAACTTTTTTTTTTTTTTTTTTTTTTTTTTGGCGTCAAAAATAAACAAGGCCTTTTGAGCCTATTAGAACAGAGCTCATCGCCATGTTTGAACGAGTGGACATCGTGAACGAGAAGAGGAAGGGCAAAAGGAGACTGGCGACGCTGCTGAGGAAACACACGCAGAAACTTCGACAGGAACACCTGAAGAAAAGCCAGAACCTGCGAGGTCTCAATGTGCCCATCTATGATAACTCCGATTCAGAGAAGACTTTCAAGAGGAGGAAACTAGCTCCCTTTGACACCTATGAGATATGGAACCAGGAAGAAGAACTGACCAGGGCTATAACAGAGTATGAAAAGGGTGTTGCTGCTCGTGAGTCAAAGGACTCAAGGGACGTGGATCAAGTAGCAGAGGCCAATACCGATGAGGAATCAACATATGAGGATGAAGATAAGGAAGACGTCAAGACGAGAAACTCATACACCCGTGTCCATTACCAACTGGCACTATCAGGGCTTGAAGTTCTGCCACATATCATGTCCGAGGCTAAGACCAGCGCAGATGTCAAGCATAGTGATTATTTGGAGCCTGCGCTATCCACCACTTTGACCTATTCCAGACGTCATACTTTGATCTTGACCAATTTGCTACATATCAATGTGTTGAAACGAAAGTGGAAAGTTGCACATCGTTGTTTTGCTATGTTGATGAGACTGACCATTGTTGATATCAGATCTATTTGGCCCATTGGGTTGGAAATTCTGACGAGGTTAGCAGAGGAGGAATTTAAAGATTCACAACCAGTGGGTTCTGTGACTGATTATAAATTGAAGACCTATTACACTGGTGAAGATGATAATTTGAAGGTATTCAAAGACGAACAGTTTTTGAATTGGTTAGAGACCTTTTATCAAATAAACCTTGGTGCACAGCCTGATAAGAACAATACTCCATATCCTTTCAGATTGACCTCAAAATTCAATACCCCTTTGTTCGTATATGAGATGATCTGGATCTTGATAATGAAGAATAAATTGGATGAAGTCAACGATAAGCTATCAGAACTGGTGCTAAGGAAAGTCTACATTGACCAAGGGATATTTTATTTCTTACAGGGGTTCTCTAATCAACTGGAAGCTTCCATCATATCCAAGAAACCGGACTTGGACCGTCAAAAGATTGAACAATTGATGCTGAATGCAAAGAATTTCTACGAACAAGCGAAGGCCAAGGGTGCTGAGTTTCCTGAGAAGTTACTGAACAGTGAAATGAATATCATCAAGGCTAGATTAGTCGAAGACTTGGACTATGATGATTCCAGGATGGACAGAACGAGAAACGAAGACAGTGATGTGGAAGGAGGAGAAGAGAGAAGCTACTACATTGATGATGAAGATGACGATTGAGCATGTTCCCACTACTTTACTTAATAATTTTAACGATGTCATGATTTGCATAATACTAGGATAAATAAATTCATTAATGTAGCTGATCATTTCTACCACTACTAGAAGATCCTTCTTGTGGGAGGCTAGGTGTTTGTCTGATCTTGGTTATCGTGGCCCTTGTTGTAGAGTTCAATCTTACCTCTGGTGTCCCCGTCACTGGACTGGTCAATTTCAATAGAGTCCAGTCTGGCGGTATCAATGATCTTGGTCTTAGCCTTAGAGTATTCTGTGATTGTCTAGACGTGCCAGTGGCGGTTCTTGGGCCATGGTTCAGAGGTGAATGGAAGAAATTCTCACCATGTGGTAAGTGTTGGTGCAAGAATGGAGGTGGTTGGATGTTTTGATTAAGCTGTTGTGGAGCTTGGGTCTCGACAGGAGCTCTTGGTGCTTGTTGATTCTGTGGAACCTGTGGAGCAGCTGTTGTGGTAGTAGCAGTTGGTTGAGGATTAGCAAACACTGGGGCCCTACACATTGGACACACTTGAGATCTAGCAAACCAACCTTTCAGACAACCCATATGGATAATGTGACCACAAGAAAGTTTCTTTGGGTATAATCTCTCACCTCGTCTGACACCCTGAGTAGTCATATCTTCACGGCAAATAATACATAGGTTGTTATCCTCGTTCAAGTCATCCTCTGTGGCATCTTGCAATTTGGAGTCCAATTCTCTTGCAGCGGTTCTGAATCTCTTCACCTCGGCAATTTGCTTCAATAGGCTAATCAATCCGGACAAGACATCATGGAATAGGTATAGTGGGAATCTGTAAGGTGAGAAGAAAGTGATCAATAAGAAAGAACGGATAGCCAATTCCAATGAAGTGTGAACAATGCTCAAGATCTTCATATACCCGGTCTTGACTTCCAGGTCTTCTTCATCTGGGTGTGTCTCCAAATAACGCAGTTCCCATGTGTTTAGCACCAATTTCCCCAACTGGTGTAGCATGTCAATGAACAGCAGAGCAAATTCAAACCCAAAGGCGAAATAAACGTCTGGATGACTGTGGAAGGAGTATTCATAACAAGAGTAGACCAAGTTGAAGTCCAAGTAGATGAATGATAACAAAATGAACGTGTTTCTCGTGTACACGTACTGTTTAGCATTTGTGGCGTTTTGGTAAATGTGTTCAAATCTATCCTTCAGAATCCAGTGGAACACCTTGACAAAGATCAAGAACAACAGTAACACACCTGGAATCAACAAGTATTCATTGCTAAAGATCATCAAAGTGAACAGACTGTTGATAAGGGTCATCTTGGATCTCTCCAGCACATTCTCAACCTCCCGTGTTCTTAGTGTACCGAACAGTAATCTCTGTAGGATCTTCCCCAGCACCATCGCAGTGGATATTAGCCAGTTGGCCAGTATGACGATGGAGATGCCCTCCGAGAGCTGGATACCGACAGAGTAGAACGTGAAACTGTTCTTGAGCACTGGATAGATGGCGAGCCCGACAAGGACGTTGCTCACCTAAAAGGAGATGACGTTAGTGGTTGTGTCATAAAAAATGAGGGTGACAAAGGCCTGAGTTGGCCCTCAGAAACCTGATACTTACCAGAACATATGCCCCAAATTGCACTCTCTGGGATACCTGCGACATTTTGGTACTCTATAGTCAGTTTATGGACCTCTTTAAAGTGGGTTGTGCCTGTGAATTGGTGTTAGAAGAAGAGTCGTTTTGTCCAGGCCGAACGGTGATTTGTTCATATCCACCCGCGAAAATTGGAGAAGCAGAACTGATAGCGGCAGATGTGCGTGAAATGGGGCCTGTTTAGGGGGAATTTGCTCAGGGAACAGTGGGAAGGCGATTTGTAGAGAGTTGAGGAGTTGAATATGGCAGAGATCATGACCATACGACACACTAATCAACGGCGAAGCCACTTCCCACTTAAATCCGTATATCCAGCTTCGCGAACTCTTTGAAAGTTATGGCAAATTTGGTTTCGAGACTATCGGAGCACCACCAGCTCCAAACCACCACACAAACCAGCACAGATGAGCAGTATCGGGCTGAAACTGGGGTCGCTGCTTATGCGGACGATATCCAAGCCCATAGCAGTGAGTGAAAACTTGTGGATATTTCTGGAGAATGAAGCACTAACGGCCATAGAACACTTTGAAGGCACAGGCCAAAGAACATGAGAGTTTCAAGAAGATCTGTGTCTCGCTGGCACAGAAGATGCACAGCACGGACGTGAGACTCCGGATGGGTCTCCTGGGAAGCTCCAACGCGGCCAAAGTGCGCCCCTTGAACGAAAAACAGGCCATCGAAAACGGTGCTAACTTCTTATCGGAAACCTTCATCTTTTCAGTCGCTGGTGGATTGATCCTTTACGAATCTTGGAGACAACGTCAGAAGGAGTTGAACAGAAGAGAAAACATCGCTGACGATATCAAGACCCTCCAGTATGAGATCGACTACCTGAAGAGAAAGTTGAAAGAGTACAACGTTCGTTTAGACGACTACGTTCCACCAAGAGACTACAAACCATCGGTGTTGAAACTAGAAGAAGAGGACGCCATCAAAGAACAGGTGGAGAAGCTGAACGCAAGAGTGGACGCCCTGGTGGAGAAGAAGCCGCCAGTGGATGCCAAGAATTCCAAATAGAACCACACACCTTGTATATATTCCTTATGATAGAAACGATTAAAGACTTACTCTTTGCCCACGTAAAATTGACTACGTAGTGCCACTAAAGATCAAAGAAGGACCGTTGCCATGGTGATCGTCTCTTCGCGAATCTCACTCAACTCGGACTTGGGTTGTCATGACGACAGACGGTTTTGTGGTTGCGCAAAAATCAAAACAAACGCGTTTCTATGACAAAGAAGCGGTGTGTGGCGAGAACTGGAGGATATTCTCGGAGGTTTTGAGTCGGCACTTTCCCTGGGAACCACTCTCTGAGACTACACTGGCACTTGACCTAGTCATATTTAATACACAATATAGAATACAAAGATATAAAAAACCACCTGTCCGGAACAAGGCACATCCCTCCTTTCAACTATAAAAACATACAAAAAAAACCACACTCTCAAGAATTAAAGTCAGCCTTCAACGAGGCCCAATCATATAGTGTACAAAGGGTATCAATTTGCTGTAGTTATTGATTTATTTACCTTTCTTCTTTTCAACCTTTAATAATAAAGCCTGGGGAAATTCGTTAGTAATGGGTCATTTTGAAATGGACAAGCCTCGAGACAACAAGGCTCAGGACAATACTCACTTTGTTGATGTGTGGCAAAACACCACCGTAGGCAATGGTAGCCTTGATTAAAGTGTCTAATTCTTCATCACCTCTAATGGCTAGTTGTAAATGTCTTGGTGTGATTCTCTTCAATTTCAAATCTTTAGCAGCGTTACCAGCCAATTCTAAGACTTCAGCAGTCAAGTACTCTAGGACAGCAGTCAAGTAAATGGCAGCTATGGAATGTGTTAGTAACCCTTCGCTCAATTGCATCGCAAATCATTTAGTACTCACCTTTGGCACCAACACGGATCTTATGTTGAGCATTCTTTTTCAAGAATCTTTTGACCCTCCCAACTGGAAATTGTAGACCGGCTCTAGCAGAGTGTGATTGTGATCTAATACCACCGTCTTTGGCACCTGATTTACCTTTACCACCGTGGACTTTACCTGACATTGTTTTTGGTTGTTCTTTGAGTTTTGTCTTTGTTTGTTTATAAGGGAAAGTTTGTTTTTTTAGGCGATTTGGGAACTTGAACAAAAATGGCAGAATTTTTGGCCCGCGTAGACCGGGTAGCGGCAGTGTCACGTGACTATTTTTTAGTGGGTGCATAAGCTGCGCCCTATGGAAGGTAAACTACTTTCTACTCTGAGAAGGCAAGATTCATTTGAAATTCAGCGCTGGTTTCGCTCTCAAGCTCCAACACACAATACAAACTTTCTAGGAGGGAAGAGTTCATGAGTCCATGGCAACCTTAACTTATACATTAATGTCTGATCACAAGACAAACGACCTAGGTTTCGGGTATCTCCAATCATCACCTTCTGCCAGCATTTCACACATCTCGTAGTAAGACAGTCTGAACTGATACTCCCGCATTTGTGATATCACTTTGCAGTAATGGCGGCGTTCTTCTTCCAGTTCCTTTTTGCCATACCCTTTCTTCTCTTTGGCCGTATCATAAATGGTGTATCCTTGCTTGAAGCCCCCAGGCTCTCGAAGGCTATATTTATATCTTAGATATATTTTCCTTTCTTCGAATGTTCCAAAGACCACATGCTCCTCAAACTTGACGTGTATTCCCAATGTATCATATGGGTAAGTGAATATCTCGAAATCATCGTCAAGTATTTCCCTGCTATATACAGGGGTTTCAGGTCTTCCGTATACTCTTCCATGTTGATCATAGCAGAGATTAGCGTCATCAGAGAAGCCTCCGCCTTCCAGAAAATCATCTGTCTTCAAGAAGTAAAGCCGTTGAGGCCTGGTCTCTGGTTTGATAAGATTGGTCAGGAACGTAGACTTGGATATTCCGAAACGAGGCGTCCCTTCTGGGCCCCAAAGATTGAACAAGTTATGGACATCAAAGATCAGTGATTGACTCATACTTGGAGGTGGCCAATTGTCCCCCTCTTGCAACGGGAAGTATGGAGTTTGGGTATTTATAAAGAAGGAGTCTGTACAATCCCTCCAATCTTGCACAAAGCGACACATCAAGTGATTGCAGTTGCGCCAATAAGGTATATAGAGCACAATGGAAAGACATCTCCAGACTATAGGTTTGAGAATATGGATACTGTTCAGTGTTTTCCAAAGAGAAACGTTCTCTTGGTCGGTATGATTGAATGCAATAAAAGATATAACCTTAGCGCTAACTTCTGGTGGGAAGAATAAAAGGAGACGTCGTGCTTGAGGGCGCCTCAATTTGGGCCGTTTGTGTTTTGGAGGCATAATTGGTTGGCCGAGGGTACTGTCACCAGCTGGTTAGTATCTAGTGTATTCTAGCAGACTTCAGTACTGAACGGATCCCTCTCATTTTACACGCCGCTAGTCGCGACTCGGAGTTACGGATTTAATAATGAGAAATATGGTGGTGTTTATGTATCTGAGTTATTATATTCAGTACGCCTAAATAAACAGTTGATCAGTCGTCTTTATGGCCTTCTTTGATCTTGTCGTAGGCTTCTTCAACGGCATCCTCAGCATTTTCCCAAAACTCCTCCAAGTCTTCTTTGACCTCTTCACCTAGTTCTTCTAAGTTCTCACCAATATCCTCGGCAGTGTCTTCGATAAAGCCCCAGATACCTTTATGTTTGCCCTTATGTCTCGATGTTGAAGTCTCAGGTGATGCTGTTGTTGTTGAAGTGGTTGAAAGAGTTTCCTTGGTAGTTGGTGTTGTTTTCACCTTTTCAGCTTCTGTGGTCTTTGGATCGGCTTTCACTTCAGCAGCTTCTGGGGTGTTCTCGGGTTTCTTCGTGTCTTCCAGAGTTATGGTCTGTCTGCTCTTTTCAGATCTGAACAATTTGTCATAAGTTGAGTCAATTTTTAAGATGTCTAGACTGAAGTCAACATTTGGATATGAAGTTGAATCTTTCCAGTCTGCAGGCAAGAAGTTGTCTGAATTGACCAAGTTAGTCGAACCGTTGTTTGGAGCAGGCGGTAGACCCAACGTGTCACATAAAAGATTGTACACTTCAACGTTCTTGAACGGTTTGATCTTGTATGAGGCATTGTCATCATCAGCTCTGGCTTTGAAATAAGGACCGTCACCTAAGAAGATAGCTCTCATTAACACTTCGCTGTTATTGTAACCGTGGACACCCTTTGGAGAATAAACACCACCTTTTCTCTCCATATCGTCATGAGTAGTGATTGAGTAACCGACATCTGGAACAACCCAAATTGGTGCAATTCTGCCAGTGTACTTCGTAGGTTTCTTACCACCGAATTTCAATTCTTTTGGCAAATCTTCCTTTAAGTAGATGTTATAACCAGAATTTGGTTTGAACGAATCTTTGAGTTCTTGGTAGACTTCTTCAACTGGATATTCTTCAAATGGTCTTAGCCCAAATAATGGCCAACCGTCAATGTGTTGAATCTTTGTACTGTTCAATAAATCATCCAAGTAGATCAATCTGTCTTCTGAAGTTGGAGCCATGCCGTGATCTGAGACCACAACCAAATTGACAATGTCGGTCAAATTTCTATCAGCTAGACCAGAAGTTAAACTTGAGATGAATCCATCAACGTATTTCAAGCCTTGTTCAATCTCTTTACCTTTGATACCATATTTGTGTCCTAGTGAATCAATGGTTGGGACATAAGCCATGATCAACTCTGGTCTTTTAGTGACATCACGGTTCAACCAGCTCATGATTCTTTCAGTTTTCACTTCCAGAGTTTCAGTGCCATTGTATGGGTCAACTTCATGAGCATTGTACTTCTCAAACCTCACTTCTGAACCTGGGTACATGTGAATAGCAGAACGAACTCCATTCTTCTCAGCAGTTGACCAAATTGGTTCACCACCCCAAAATTCTGGAATCAAGGACTTCTCTGGGATCACATTGATAAACTGTCCAAGTTTAGGGTCAAAGAATGTGTTACCCACAATCCCGTGGTCTTGAGGATATAACCCTGTGGCAATGGTCCAATGGTTAGGGAATGTGGAAGATGGGAAGCTGGGTATTAGGTATGGGGCACCGTAGCCTTTGATCAAAAGTTCATGCAGTGTTGGAGTGAGCTTCTCTGAGATGTAATGTGGGTGGAAACCATCAAGTGATATCAAAATGGTAGTTGGATAGAACGTATGTGTCCCATTTGATAGGATGCTTTTGTGTAGGGATCCTTGACTGCTTGACTTCTTGCTCTTGCCCAGTATCACGGATAAGATGATCACCACTATCAGCAGCAGTATGAGCAGTGTGTAAGTTGTGTATCTCTTTATCAGATCCAGTGTGCCAGCGAAGATGGACTCTGAGCGTCTCTTTAGTATGAACTCGTCATCACTCAGTTCAAAGGAATCATTGTCGTTGAATCTACCTTCACTTAGCTCGATACCGCTCATGTGTGAGTTGTTTGGCACTCTCGAATAAGCGCCTCCCGTTAGTTTGCTACCCCATTCTTTGACCTTAGTGAAGAATGAGTCCTTCTTGAACGTGGTAGGCTCTTCCAAATCAAAATCATCTCTTAGCACGGCGGCATCCAGTTCCTCCTCCTCGCCCACGGGGCTCATGAAATCATCGTCATTGTCGTCTAGATTTGTGATGGGAACATCCACTGCGTGACCAACCATCTCTCTTTGTCTGTAGTTTGTGTCTCTGTAAACAATGAAGATTCAACAAAAGATACCAGCTTTCTAGAAATTTTGGAATTTGTTAAGATAGTCACGTGATGGGATCTTTTTGCGTCAAAAATTTTTTTGTCTTCATGATGAACCTTTGCAAGCAAACAAACATACGGTTTCAGAAGTCGTTACCGCTAGGTGTCTTGTTCTGACCTGGTAGAATCATGTCAAGTGGCAGATTTTATCGAGAGAGAGCCTCCAAGAGCCACAATTACGGTCATTGAAACCGGTTAAACAGTCCGTTGTTGGTCACTCGTTTACAGGTACATTCAAATACCCTAGCTCTTACTTGAATTTGCTTAACTGATCTAACGCCATAAGAAGAATGCATTGAGCATGATGAATACATCCGCCATGAACCATTTGACCTAGAGTCACTTCAAAACATCAATCTCCAGAGGGAAAGATTATCCACCAAGATCTACAGGTCACTCAAGAAATGGAAATTTGAGTTCGGTAGCTACATCTTCTGTGAACCCTGGGATGCTATAAAATCCACATTACAGGGGGGTATACTATTTGGTACAACATCTGCTCTCATTTTGGCAAATGCTTGGTGGCTGCTCAGTTCACCAATCGGTATGGTGGTATGGTGTATTTGGGGAGTTTGGAAACACTCAACCATCCACAGTGCCGACCCAGACCACACATGGGAAATGGATGATGACATTCCAGAACCAGCCTTAAGAGATCCCGAGGAGTATGTGCCACTCAATTCACCAGCCTCTCAGGAAGTTGATATCACCCTGTTCAATGTGAAGTCGTATGCCGACTCTTATCAGCTAACAAAACTTTACTACAAAGGGTTTAAGTTCACATCATGGCGGTCAACATATTCGTACTTCAATTTCACCAGCGAAGTACAGAGCCATGATATCGATGCCTAATGGAGACTTTATTCTATTGGTTGGCTTCCGTTCTGGTCCACAATGATTCTTCTATCTCCAACAATAAGACACAAACAATCACATACCAACAACAAACATTTGCAAAAGTTTGCTTCCGCTAGACAATCGGAAATGTGGTATCACGTTGAACGCTACTATGCTGAATTCTTTGGGTCCTCAAACCTCACCGTTTTTGAAGAAGAGTGTATCAAGGCACATATGTTGAAAATCATCATCTTGAGGGATACTGCCGAGATACCTCATACCATCCATACACATAACATTTCATACAAAGCCTCCAAGAATAAGTGGTGTACTTTCATCTTTGTTTCCGTTGGGTTGTCTGTGGTTCACCGTATCTTTGTTGGTTACATCATGTTATTCCTAGCTAAGGCAAAGTCTGATGAACGAGTAAAAATCATGATCTGCATCTATAAGAGTTTCATTTACTACTTAAGAGTCTACAATGGGACGAAATCTGGAAAGTCAATTGCAGAGTTGAACAAATCGTGGTGGTCATTTGTTGGGATGATGATCTTACCGATCGTATACTTGGAAGACTTCGGTTCTATTGCTCAGGTGAAATTGGCTAATTTTATCAATTCCACAAAGTTGACTTTGTTTACCGATGGTTACAAAAAGTCAGTGGAATCCATTACCCACTTTAACAGAACTGTCAAAGACCATGAGTCAAACAAAGAGGGGGATATATTTGTTATCGGTTTGGACAAGTTTGTTAAAAAGATTATCGAAACACAGACTACAAATGCTAAAAACTTTGCGGAAGTCGATTCTATGATTATGATGGGTCTGGATTTGGCATCGATGTTACTTGGTTTGTTTGTTGAGGGCAAAACAAAAGACCAGCAGACAAGGGGCAACAGTTGGGACTCATTCTGGTCTTACTTCAAGAAGAAGAGTTACCTTCAAAGGGTTAAAGAGGTCTTTACTTGAACCAGTCCAAGTGCCAGTTGAACGAGGCGTAGGGTGTTAGTTTTGAACATGAAACTTCTGTAGTCAACCGGACTAGCTAGTCTGCAGATCGATCAAGTAATATCTTCATGCATGTGTCTTCAATCTGGAAAATATATTGTCTGCAGCTTGCTGATTAATACGTTGGCTACTTATAATTTGATCAGCCCACATCCTTCTATACCATAATCCATGATCGATATGTAACATTTGATGCACTCTTAACAAACTTTTGTAGAATTTCATCTTTCCAAGTTTATATCCGAAGCCAAAAGTATGAAAGTATCCAAGTTCGTTAAAAGCATGATTACTCTCAGCTCTAGTGTACTGCATCTTCCAGTCATAAGGGTAGTTCATTATGTGAGAAAACCGGTATAGTTCTGTCAGCTCATAGATCTTTTCTGGAATTGACCAGGTGTCTCTTCTCATGATAGGAGCCAGCCCACTATACCAGAAAACTCGTATTCCAAGCTGCTTTTCAAAATCGAAGTTCCAATAAATGTGCTGAGGTGTATCCCATGCTCTTCCACCGTGGTCCGTATGCACACTGTGAATAAAGGCGATTTCATGGTCTTTTGCTCCCCCGCGATACGCGCTATTTCGCAAGGTTACCGGTTTTAGTCCCTCACAGTCTGAACGAATAGGCGAAGTTTCGGAAGCGATTGCTATAGTTATGGACGAGGGACGCTTTCCTTTGGACATGCAGTATAGCTTGTGGACTATGTCTTCGATGTGATAGCCGCGCTCATTGCCCAATCTCTGCTGCATATCATATATTTGGAAACAATGCAGTTCATGAAAATGATTTCTGTTTTACAAGTAGCTACGCCACCAGCTGAATGCAAACATACAAAAATGAGCATCTGTACAGGCCATCAAAGAACTCAGCTTTTCATTTCTGATTTCATAGTCATATATGTCCTCTGGAAACCCATCTTCAATGACGGTGGGCCAAAGCCAAATCTCAGAGGCGATGATTTCCTTCAAAAAGGGAATCGAATTGAATGCCACATAGCCTTCAATTTGCCCTGGAGTTTCCAGATTGAAACCAAACTTTTGGAGAATCAAGTAGTTGATCTCTTCCGGGAACCTTGGTATCGACATTGCTTTGTAGTGAAAAAATGGGTACTCTTTTTGTAAGTTGTTTCTTTCTGTCAAAATTGGTGGATTTTGAAAACATCCAAACACCACTGCTCACCCACAAAATTTACGAGGTATGGGGTTCTTTGTTCAGTAAAGTGTGTGTTGCAACAAGAGATCCTGGACTAATTGCCTGTCATTGGTCGTATTAGACACTCACTCCACTATAATATAGAGAATATGCTCCTCACAAGGCACTTTTCCCTGCTGAAGAGCCCCACTCCTGTGCTGATACGGTATCTTCAAACATCAACACAATCACCACTTCCCCGGATCAAACCAATCAAGTTCACCCCATTGAAAGACAAGGCTTCGCTGATCCAGCAGTTCCACAGAGACAAATCCATTCCATTCAATATCCTTCGTGATGTGCTCAGAGTGCCACAGTTCAGTCCCAGAGCTGAGGGTGATGTCTATGAAGCATGGCTGTCGTATGTCAACATGAGTGACCTCGGGATACTCGAGGAGGCTATTGCTTCAGATGACGATTTCTGGCTAAAGACCATCAGAGTGGCTATATCCACTCCTCAGATTCTACACCCGATGTTTCAGCTCTATGGACCTCAGAATACGAGGATTGGTCTTGGGATCCCAGAAGATTTACCAGAAATGATGTGTGCCAGTTTGTTGTACCATGGCAAGGACGAGTTTGCAACCTTCATATCAGATCGTTTCCTGAATGGAAAGGAAGAATTAAACTGGAAGCCATTGATCAATCTAGCATTAGCATCTGAAGACCCTAGGTGTATTCACTTCTTATCTAAGCTCTACAATAACTCCACAAAGAACCACTACATACCCATCACGTCACACCTAAGCACATTGAAGGTGAGACCATCACTACCACAACACTGGTCAAACTTACTGTTATCACAAGGAGACTTTCCAAGAGATTCCAGCTCTCATTTGAACCTAGACTTTGAATCGAAGTTGAAGTGTCAGAACATGAAAAGTTTCCAAAGTGCGTTGAAGTTCATATCTAGCCAAGCTCTTCCAAGTGATTGGTTGACAGACGATACCTCATATCTACTTGCTATCTACATCTCCAAGTTGCCAGAACCTGATCAAGAAGTCGAACTAAGGAAGATACTGTCGTATTTCAAAGGTCAAACATTTGGTGTCCAATTCTGGAAAACCTTGTACAAGCTTAGTTCAATTAGGTTGAAACTTTTGGATTCGTTGACACAGAAGTTTGGTCAATCTCCAAGTGATCCAGTGATACTGAAAGCTAAGGGAAGAAGAATTCTTGACACCAGGCCAAAAGAGTTCTGGGACTTTGTGCAGAAGCATTCAAACAATGACGTTCTGCTGACATCGATTTCGCCATTGATTATGATCAAAATCATCAGATCTTCCAACGATTTGTCAAGAGCCCTAGAATTTACAAAACCCATCATCCTGAACACCCACAACCTGAACTCTAGAAATGGAGTGATTAAAAGCTTCGTCACTGAAGTCACCAAGAGAATTACCAAGAACAAACTGTATCACCATGTGAAAGTCCTTCAAAGGTTCGAGATTTTTCTCAAAGAACATGGTCTATTCACTGAGGAAGTCCAAAACTACTTCATCTATGCAGACTCTCAACTGTTGAGATTTACAAGCACCATTGATAGATTGAATGCTCTACTGACTCAAGATGCTACTACTATCGAACCAGGAACAGTCGATAGTATCGTTCAACAGTTTTTCAAACATGATGATCTGCTCATGAAACGGGTGGTCTTTGATTCGTATGATCAGACACCTACTTACCAAATCTTGAAGCTTATACTGAGATGCTATTCACATTGCCCTGGCCAGTTTAAACCAATCACCTGGGGTAGAATCTTCAATGAAGTTGGTCATCAATTTGAGATGAAGCAGACACGGGAGTTCATTCTTGAGATCACCAAAAGAATCATTGATACAGACAACCAGATCTTGCACAATACCCAGGACCCTGACAACGCTCTACGGGTCATCTTCTCGGACACCTTGCTTCGCAAGATCCTTTACTGGGGATTCACAAAGGACAAAGAGAATCCGTGGTCTGGGTTTGAACTGTTGAAAGCACTAGAAAGGTCCGGGGTGTACATTCCATCCAAGCTTGTCAAGACCCAACTGCTAAGATATGTGAGAATCCTGCACCGTGTGCCAGGGATGGAAATTCCAAAGAAGCTGGAAGTGGACGTTCCCTTGCACGATATCCAGAGCACGGTGAAGACGCTGAACAAGATCAGCAGAAGCTAAAGCGAAGTGGGCCGTTTGAACGGTGCCGTTGCATGCTATGTGTGGCTGTTGTGCCTGATGCCTGACCGAGTCGGAAGGAACGGTGGAAGGTGCATGCAGACGTTACAGCTGCCCTATTTATTTTCTATTTATTCATTATTTATTCCCTATTTATTCTATTTATACACCTTCTCCACGTCTATATTTAGGCTACAGTGAGTTTAGGCCTGTCTGTTTTAATGCAGAGTCGCGTATTTTGCTGCAGGTGGAGGCCCCAGCTATTTTTGTAGATAAGCTGAAGTCAGATCGGAAAAAATTATGAAAAATCGTCAACAGATAAAACAACGTCCATTTCCAGGACAATTCTTAGGACCCTTTACCGTCCCAGCGCAGGATGCACTCTCACCATAGTCACAGCGGGGACTACGTCTCCCACGCCAAGGACACCCTGGACGCCATCACCCAGCACGTCATCGACTCCAAGTTCGATACCTTCTGTCTCACGGAACATATGCCTAGGCTGGACAACAAGCACTTGTACCCGGAGGAACTGGAGCTCAACTTCACCACTGAGACGCTGGAGGCCAAGTTTGACAAGTACTACTCACATGCATTGAGAATCCAGAAGGAGAAGCACGCCGAGGGTTGCTCTACGAAGTTCCTTGTCGGTTTGGAAGTTGAAGGCCTGGATCTGAGTCATGTTCAGTATGTCAAGACATTGAAAGAAAGATACCCAGAGCTAGATATGTACGTGGGATCGGTACACCATGTCAAAGGTATCCCAATTGACTACACCCGTGAAGAATGGCTAGCTGCTAAAGACAAGTGTGGTGGTAGTTTGCACGGTATCTATAAGGCTTATTTCGAGATGTTGCAAACCGTGGTAACGGAATTGAAGCCACCAGTGCTTGGGCACATTGACCTGATCAGACTGTTTGCTAGTGACGACGATGTTGATTCTATCACTGGTTTGAAGCTGAAACATCTAAGCATTGAGCAACATTGGCCTGACGTTTGGGAGATCATTGTGTCCATCTTGAGACAAATCAAATCATACGGTGGTCTAGTTGAATTCAACAGTGCAGCCTTGAGAAAAGGTTGGGACACCCCATACCCAAAGGAAGAATTTGCTAGAGCCGTCATCAGATACTGCGATGGAAGATTCTGCCTAAGTGATGACTCTCATGCTATTGCCCAGGTCGGCTTGAACTACCGCAAGACTCTGGATTACATCAAGAAACTGGGCTTAAAACAGATCTGGTTTTTGGATATTGAGTATCCAAACGGAAAGAAAGTGGTGACACCAAGGGCTGTTTCTCTGGAAGATGTTGAAAAGAGCCCATTCTGGAAGGCCATTAAATAGACGTTTAGAATGTATTGCAGGTTATTGTACTATCAGATTTGGTGTATTAGTCAAATTACGTCTTAGCAGCTGAACTTCACGCAACTATTCCCGATGGCAACTTCCAGCTGATCAAACTAGACTTGAGAAGACGGTGCCGAGTGCCTCACCAGCCACTGAGTCAAGGTGCTTTCTCTCCAGTCCTCCGCAGAAAACGGCGGCCCGTAGTCATAGCGTTGACCTCACTAGCCACAATGCTTCCCGATTGGGAGCCCGCGCATTGTTTGATCGTGGCGTCCTGACTCAAAGTGTGGCTGATGCAGCTGACTGGTGGTGTCCGGATGTCCTGGTGGTTTTTGCCTCCTTAAAAAAAGATAAAAATTTTCGTTTAAAGCAAGCCATCTAATGCTGGCAAAGTCTCTTCAGACCATTGAAACCTCCCAGAAGAAGCGCCCAATCTCTGCTCCATCCCCGAGAACCGCTGTCCACTTTGCATATTTCCACCCCAAAATCCCGCGAAACACCCTCACCAAGACCCAATTAGTACCGGCCTGTGTTTGTTTTGGTGTATCTCCACGTTTTAGAGCTCTTGCTTAACAATGGCCCCAACTCCTTCCAAGTTCCCTGGAAACTCCCCATTCAGACAACCAACTAGTCCTCAGCTGAATCCTCACAAGGGTCCAAGCTCCAGACAGGCATCCATTGTTGAACTACTATCCACTCCGCCACCGTTGGAATCCACTGATCCATTAGACCTGCAACAAAACCCTTCTTCCAATTTAACCAGAAACCCTTCACAAAGTTCACAATCTTCCCTAAGCACGAACGCCACAAGTCAAACTAAAGAATCAGCCATTAGAGATTGGCAAGATGTTAAATTAACAGAACTGATCGAATCCGCCAAGTTGGTTTTCATCAAATCACAGATATCTGTGGAAGAAGCCTTCAACACATTGACCACTCATAACTTGACATCTCTACCAGTTGAGGAGTTTGATGATGACTTGAACTGCCTGACATTTGACTACACTGATCTAAATGCATATCTATTACTAGTGCTTGGAAAGTCACAAGTTAGTGAACAAACATTTGCTCAAAATCCATACTACAAAAACAAAGAAGAAGTTGCTGACCTGATAAAGAAGGCCAAAAGAGGTGAACAAGTCCCTGTGAAGTTTGTTGTCCAATTAGCTCCAAAGAACCCATTCTACAAACTACCAGAATCTGAGACATTATCCACTGTTGTTGAAATTTTGGGTACTGGTGTTCACAGAATTGCTATAATTGACGAGAGTGCCACAAAGATCACTGGTATTCTATCTCAAAGAAGATTAATCAAATACTTCTGGGACAATGCTAGAAGATTTCCTTCTTTGGAACCAATCTTCAATTCCACTATCGCTGATCTGAACATCGGTAACCAAAAGGTTATCTCTGTCTTTGGTGATGAACCACTAATAAATGCATTGGTCAAAATGAACACAGAAAAGATTTCTTCAATTGCTGTCGTGGATCACCATCTAAATCTATTGGGTAACATATCAGTTACTGATGTCAAGTTTGTCACTAAATCATCTCAATCTGCTTTACTACACAAAACATGTCTACACTTTGTGTCTGTCATCTTGAACCATAGAGGTATCGAGGATGGTAAAGACTCCTTCCCAATCTTCCACGTCTACAACACTTCATCACTAGCAAGAACCATTGCCAAATTAGTTGCCACAAAATCACATAGATTATGGATTGTCCGTCCATTCAACTCAGGTCCTGCTTCCTCTACTCCTTCATCAACGTCATCTGCCTCTCCATCCACTGAACCATCACTGAACCCATTTGCCCCAGAACAAGAAGGTAGAGCTGGTAAACTAGTGGGTGTCATTTCATTGACTGATATTTTGGGTTTGATTGCCAGAAAACATGGTAAGTTATATGTTGATCCAAACCAAGCCAGAAAACAAAGAAGAAGATCCTCATCATCATCTACCAGATCATCTGCTTCTTTGGAGCAATTCAGAAGATCCATCAGTGGCGCCTCAGACTTGAGATGATGCATTATATAACAGAAATAACTATTTATCACAGCCAGATTCTTTAAACTAAAAACTGTAGAGTCGCTAAAATCCGGCATAAAAGTGAGGCTTTCTATGGCTGCATGTTGCCCCGGTAATTTCAAAAAATTGAAAATTTTCGCGAAATCTCTTTGTTTACAAAATGAAAAGATCGATTAGAATGTCCTCAAACTTGTTGGAAAGATAAGCTAAAGCCACCTACAATCCTTGTCCAGCGTGTTCATATCGCTAAAATTCACAGTCATGAGCTCAGACAACGAGAATATCCAAGTCGTGGTGCGGTGTCGTGGGAGAAACGCGAAAGAAACGAATGCAAAGAGTGCTGTTGTTGTTAATGTTCAAAGTGAAGAAGGCGATGAGGTCGTGTTGAACCCTTCTGATGATACAGGAGTCAGTGCCCAACTCAACTCCAAGGTCTACAAGTTTGATAAAGTGTTTGGTCCCATGGCTGACCAAAGTCTGTTGTTTGACAGTGTTGCCAGTCCACTATTCGATGAGTTCTTGAAAGGTTACAATTGTACTCTATTGGTCTACGGTATGACATCAACTGGTAAGACCTACACAATGACAGGTGACACGCTGGCTACAGATGGTAGTATCAGTGAGCAAGCAGGTGTGATACCAAGAGTCTTGTTGAAGTTGTTCAATGTCCTGAATGATTCTGCTGACTACATTGTGAAATGCTCTTTCATTGAACTGTACAATGAAGAACTAAAAGACTTGCTAAGTGATGACAAGAATAAGAAACTCCGAATCTACGATCAGAAACCAAGAAATAGTGGTATCATGAGCCCCACAACGTTGCAATCCAATAAGTCTACCATACACATTCAAAATCTAGAAGAAGTGATATTGAGGAACGCTACACATGGTCTAAGGACTCTACAGAAGGGGTTGAAATTGAGACAAGTTGCTGCCACTAAGATGAATGATGTGTCAAGTAGATCCCATACTATCTTCACATTGAACTTATTCAAGCAAAATAAGGAAACTGGTGAACTATTCCGTATTTCTAAGATGAATTTGGTTGATTTGGCAGGTTCTGAAAACATCAGCAGGTCCGGTGCCTTGAATCAACGTGCTAAAGAAGCAGGGTCAATTAATCAAAGTTTGTTGACGCTTGGAAGAGTTATCAATCTGTTGGTGGATAAACAACAACACATTCCGTACAGAGAATCCAAACTAACGAGACTCCTTCAGGACTCACTTGGCGGTCGAACAAAGACATGTTTGATTGCAACTATTTCACCAGCTAAGGTCAATTACGAAGAAACTCAAAGCACGCTAGAGTATGCTAACAAGGCTAAAAGTATCCAGAATAAGCCACAGCTGGGGTCCACTTTGTCTAAAGATATCTTGGTGAAAGAGCTAAGTGTTGAATTGGCTAAAGTTAAGGCAGACTTAGGTGCAACCAAGAGTAGAGATGGTGTTTACATGGACAATGATAACTATCAAGAAATGATAAGTGATATTCAAGAATACAAGACGGAGATTGAGGAACACAAGAGAAAGCAGCAATCGTTGAAGAAGCAGAATGAGCAATTGAAATCCCAATTAGCAGCTATTGAGATACAGAACACAGAATATGCAACAATAGTGAATACCCTAAATGCAACAGTGGAGAGTCTGCACAACAAGATTGACGAGCAAAAACAGAATGAACAAAACCTAATGCTATCTTCCTCCAAGTTCAAAAACATTATCAACAACATCAATTCCAATTTGGTTGCCTTCAAGAAGTATGAATCAGAAACCAAGGCTACTATCATTGATATCAGTGAATCAACCATTCAGAAGACCATTGATGAAATTGCAAAGAGTTTGAAACAGTCATCTGGTGGACAAGGTATTGAAGATGAGGTCAGTGGTATCAAAAGTGAAGTGAATGATATCATCCTGAAGTTGCAGAACTCAACTTACAACGCCTGTAAGAATGTGAGTGACTCCATTTTATCCAAGTTCCCAACTCTATTTGAAGAGTTTGAAGGTGAAGTTCAGAAGCTGAGAGGTGTCATTGACTCACTAGAAGCTAGTTTGAACCATCAGTTCTCCAAACTATCGAAAGAGAACAATGACTTGAAAGTGGTGCTAAACGACAGATTATTCAACAATCACAACTCAATCATTGATAATGCCATTTCCTATACCAATGAACTGTTCGAGAAGGAATCCAACGAGATCATGAACAAATTTGTCAACATGTTGAAAGATAATGCCGCTAATCAAAAGGAGTTAATCACAAGACAAATCAGAGCAACTGTTTCTGATGTAATTGGTGTTGAAAGATCACATTTGAAACCAGTTCAAGAGAAGTGGGATCAATCTACTAGAGAAATTCTGAATACTTGTGATTCAAAGACCAATGAATTCAAGAGGTTTCATGATGATGAACTAACCCATTTGGCTTCCAAATTGAAAGAGACCAACACCTTTACTACAACTTCAAGAGCTGTTATTGACGAAGAACTGAATAAGATCAACCAAATAACCACCAAATTCCAAAACGAGAACCAAGTACATCAAAATATTAGCAAGATCAACCAAAAGTTTGCTCGTTCTACTGAAACAATTGACAGCTTATCTTCAACTTTGAGTGAATCTAAGAACAGTCTAGAGTCTGCATCACAAAGATTCCAAACTGAGATTATTGATAACAATGAAACTTCCAAACTCGAGAGCCAAGATATTGACAAGATCCTAACTGAAATTGATGCTGAACAATCACAGATCAAAAAGGCTTCGTTACCTACAGGTAAGACACCTAAGAGGGAAGTTCTGAAATTGCCAAACAGATCAACTGACCTAGCCCCTCAATCTCCACCTAAATTCCAACTGATTGGGCAAAGATTCCAAGATGACCAACAGAACAAGGAAAACTTACATGCCAAACGCAAACATAATGACCAACAATCCCTAAACTCTAGAAAGATGCCTAGATTAACACATACTACATCGAGTTCCAGGATACCCAAAAGAAGATAGACTATACTGATTGTACTATACCTTGCCCCTTAATTAATTAACGACTATTTTTTTATAAGATTCATTGTACTCTTTCATTTAGCTATTCACAGTATTATAGTTCCCAATCTTTCTTAAGATGAAGTCTACCGTCTTGCGATCAAGACTCAATTCGGTACAGATAGCATCAAAGCTCTTCACCTGTTGCAGGAGCTTAATAATCTCACCTGCTTGTTGTCTCTGTGTCTCATTTAAAGTATTGATCTGATTTCTCTTTCTATCTCTCCCGTGATTTGATTCATTCTCGAATGGTTGGAAGTTTTGATTGAAGAGATCAGTCAAATGGTTTTCCTTCACCAACACTGAGTCAATGATTGGGTATGAATGGACTCTGTAAATCAAACCTCTCAATACACCGAATGTGATGAACCTTCTGACATCAACGAATTTCAGGTCATCTGCATGTTCTTTGTACCAACTCTTAATTGTCTGGCGCTGATGAAGTGATCTGTATAAGAAGAATAGTTTAGCTTTGGATGGGAATACAACTGACTCCTTCTTCAATCTAGTAGAAGAGCCCAGAAGTGAAACAAATGAATTGTGATCTCTTGGCTTTGGTGCCTCTTTGAACTTCACCTCGCCTCTCCCATTCGATTCTTCTTCATAAGGAACACCTTTGAACAATGGTGGAGCAACAACGTAAGCCTGACACTCGGCGGCCATTCTGTCATCTTTCAAAAACAGATCAATATCAGAAGTTGGAGCATAGATGTTTGAGAATTGGAAGATATCAGTTATAATGATACATTTGTAGTAAATCAGATGTTGAATGCACTGTTTCACGACAGAATAGTCAGCATTTGTCAAAAGACTGATCCTCTTCACTGAGTTGATACCATTGATATGTGGTAGGATCTTTAGCATTGTTGGATCCCAGTTAACGTCAACTATACTCTGTAAGTTCACTGTTGAGATTGGAACATCTTCTGGGTCTATTTTGCCAGGTGGTGGTCTTATTGGTAGTAGTTTGATGTCAATAGAATTACCAGAATCAACAGGGATAAGACACTCTGAGTAGTTGTTCAAGTCTTGGTATATTTGTTGGATCAAATCTTGAATGGAGCCTAGCCGTATGATGTTATGATGCTTGTTGGTTATACCAATGGGTGTTGACGAATTGGTGTTATTATCAAGCTCATTCAAGATCTTGTTGTATGATATCTGGGGGATGCTAGTGACAGAAGTTGAGCCAAACGTGGATTCCATTGAATGTGATCTGGCAACCAGTGTCTCCTCATTGTTTGACTCAGCGTTGTCTGTGCTTGGATTGGTGATGTTTTTGAAATAGACCATACTTTGTTCCTTCTTCGATAAAAGTTGGTATTGTTCTTCCAGATTCTTGAACATTTTCCCTAGTCGCCTTATACAAGACTCGTATGGAGCAGTGTCACTTTCATAGTTGAAAACGAAGCAGAAGTTGAAGTTGAACGAGTTTCTAGCGTAATGGGCGGCGTTGATGGACACTGGATAGCCAATGACTCTGTACTGACCAACTTTCAACGATACCAGTCTATCACAAAGTTGAGGCTTTGGAATGATGTAGTTCTTCACGAGATCAAAGTCGAACAGTGGCTCCTCTAAGGCGTATGGTGTCTTTGGAGAGGGCACAATCGATCCCAATGGCACTTGGTGTGAGACTTTAGTACCTTCTGTTGGGTGGAACACTGTGTAGAAGATGGCCTCAATTTGGCAGAAGCCTGGTGTTTTGTTAGTAATTGAAGCTCATAATACTGACATCTGTATACCCACCGTCAAAATCACTCATTTCTCAACGTCCAGCTTGCGATTTATTGCTGTTAGAGATCCGATCTCTTCTTCTTCAGTAGATTTCGCTATGTTATCAATAGCGATTCATTTTGGAGAACGAGTTCGCGGCCTCGGAAGTGGTAATGTGCCATGTGGCAGCCTAAATCCGGCCCGTTCTGCGGTGCCGAAGAGTTTTTGCAACTGTTTAAAAGAGTTCTGGTGGACGTCGTCTCTCTATCTGCCGCCAGTGGCCTCTCTAGACATGGCCTGCTATCAGGAAGACACAGGGCTCTCTCCCTGTGAGTCTCCAGCCTCTCCACAGCTCTTTTGTCTTCTTTTAGTGCCCTCCACGAAATCTGGAGAAACAACATGTGAGAAACTGCCGTCTCAGCCATTCGCCGCCTAACTCCACCAAAACTGATGTGAGAAGGTTCCCACTTGGCCAACACGTTTCTGATAGACCTCTTAGTAGATTCTACTCTCTGTAGCCTGCCCAAGGGTCTCACAGCTTCCAAAATCTCTGCTCGATGACCTTCTCCAGATTTCGTGGGCAGGAAACACCCGGACACCACGCGGTTTCGGAGTTTCTTCGAATTTTCTAGCAAAAAGTTTGGAAAGTGGACGAAATCATTTAAATGCATCACCAATTCCTCCCTTCAAAGGTTTCTTTTTAACAACAAACGAGAACTTTTAAACATGTTGAGAGCCACCCGTCCATCTGTCAAGAGACACGCCCTTTCTTTAGTCAGAAACGTTTCCCACAAGGAATTGAAATTCGGTGTTGAAGGTAGAGCTGCCTTACTAAAAGGTGTTGAAACCTTAGCTGATGCCGTCTCTGTCACCTTGGGTCCAAAAGGTAGAAACGTCTTAATTGAGCAAGACTTCGGTTCCCCAAAGATCACCAAAGATGGTGTTACTGTTGCCAGATCAATCACCTTGAAGGACAAATTTGAAAACTTAGGTGCCAAATTATTACAAGAAGTTGCCTCTAAGACCAACGAATCCGCTGGTGATGGTACCACTTCTGCCACTGTTTTAGGTAGAGCCATCTTCACTGAATCTGTTAAGAACGTTGCTGCTGGTTGTAACCCAATGGACTTGAGAAGAGGTTCCCAAGCTGCTGTTGAAGCCGTTGTTGAATTCTTGCAAAAGAACAAGAAGGAAATCACCACTTCTGAAGAAATTGCCCAAGTCGCCACTATCTCCGCTAACGGTGACTCTCACATTGGTAAGCTATTAGCCTCTGCCATGGAAAAGGTTGGTAAGGAAGGTGTTATCACTGTCAAAGAAGGTAAGACCTTAGAGGATGAACTTGAAGTCACTGAAGGTATGAGATTCGACAGAGGTTACATTTCCCCATACTTTGTCACGAACACCAAATCCGGTAAAGTTGAATTCGAAAGACCATTAATCTTCCTAAGTGAAAAGAAAGTTTCTCAAATCAGCGATGTTCTACCAGCTTTCGAAATCGCTGTCAAGGCCAGAAGACCATTGGTCATCATTGCTGAAGACATTGATGGTGAAGCTTTAGCTGCTTGTATCTTGAACAAGATCAGAGGTCAAATTCAAGTCGCTGCTGTCAAAGCCCCAGGTTTCGGTGACAACAAGAAGAACACCTTAGGTGACATTGCCATCTTAACCGGTGGTACCGTCTTCAACGAAGAATTGGACCTAAAACCAGAAAACTGTACTCCAGAGCTATTGGGTTCCGCTGGTTCGATCACCATCACCAAGGAAGACACTGTTGTTCTAAACGGTGAAGGTCTAAAAGAAAACATCCTAGAAAGAATCGAACAAATCAAAGCTTCAGTCGCTGATGACTTGACTTCTTCATACGAAAAGGAAAAACTACAAGAAAGATTAGCTAAGCTATCAGGTGGTGTTGCTGTCATCAAAGTTGGTGGTGCTTCCGAAGTCGAAGTTGGTGAAAAGAAAGATCGTTACGATGATGCTCTAAACGCTACCAGAGCTGCCGTTGAAGAAGGTATTCTGCCAGGTGGTGGTACTGCTTTACTAAAAGCTTCTAGAATCCTAAAAGACGTTAAAGTTGATAACTTTGACCAACAACTAGGTGTTGACATCATCAAGAAGGCCATTACCAGACCAGCTAGAAAGATCATTGAAAACGCTGGTGAAGAAGGTTCAGTTGTCGTTGGTAAGATCATCGATGACTTTGGTGAAGATTTCAACAGAGGTTACGACTCCTCAAAGGGTGAATACACTGATATGATTGCCTCTGGTATCATTGATCCATTGAAGGTTGTCAGAAGTGGTTTGGTTGACGCTTCAGGTGTTGCCTCCTTATTGGCCACCACTGAATGTGCCATCGTTGATGTTCCAGAACCGGCTCCAGCTGGTGCCCCACAAGTCCCAGGTGGTCTAGGTGGTGGTATGTTTTAAGTGGAGAAGTGAGTTACGTTTGTCAAGACCCGTCATGTTATAAATTACGTGTAAATAGTGTAAAAAAAGATTAATCTTGAAATTGTGCTTGTAAAGGGTGATATTGTTGCCTAGGAAACGGATTTTCGGACCCGCGAATTTGTTGATGTTTTGAAGTCAGAAATCACAAAGCCAAAACTTGTTCAAACATTCAACTTTTCAAAGTCCAATCCAAGTCAGCAATGGTTTTCTATCTGTCACGTGCGTGGCGCTTGAGAAACACATCGTCCGATCGTCCATTGAGTCCAACTTAAAGTTAAGCGCTGCTTTTCCAATTTTCAAACCACAAAACCACAAAGTCGCTAACCCACAATTTCAAACTCTGCCACAAATGCAAACCAGATCTATAAAACGGGCTATGAATCTTCCGAGAAACTTCCAGTGTCTGCAGCTTGTCGACGTCCCCACTTACAAAAACTAAAAACACAAAATAGATGAAGGCCTCAAACTATGCTGGTACTGACGTGCTGTCAGCTTCAAGTCAAGACAAGAAGAACTCCATCTTGAACTCCATCTCCTTGAATGCATCCAGAGATCGTATGAGTGAATTGTTCAGAGACTTCAAGAAACTCAACAATGCAGCTGAATCCTCTCAAACTGAGCCCAAATCAGCTGTCTCCAAGCATTCCAAGAACTTCACTACCGATGAGTCGAACACTACTACCAACACCACCATTAACGGTTCCCTGGGTAATGACTCCATTGACATGTTGAAGGTGAATATCTCAAAACCTGGTAAATTGACTGCTTTGTATGTTGGTGACTTGGATAAGAGTGTTACCGAAGAACAACTTTATGCCCATTTCCAAAAGTTTCCCTCGTTATCATCCGTGAAGATTTGTTATGCTCCTGGTTCTAAGAACTCATTGGGTTACGGTTATGTTAACTTTGAAGATGAGAAGTCTGCCAAAGATGCCATTGACGCTTTGAACTACACTTTCTTAGAAGGAAAAGAGATCAGAATCATGAAGTCATTTCAAGGTAAGGAGAAAAGATTCTTGGGTACCAACGTGTTCATTTCCAATCTAAGTACAGAGGATAACTTGACATTGCGTTCCTTCTATGAGAAATTCAAATCGTTTGGTGAGATCTTATCATGTAAGGTCGATTTGAGAAAGAGACAAGGCTTCATCTCATTTGCCGAGAAGGCCACTGCTGTTAAATTTGTTGAAACAATGAACAATAAACTAGTTGATAATTCCAAAATTTTCTGCTCAATTCACATTCCTAAAGCATTAAGAGATCATACAGACGTTGCTCAAAACACTTTCACTTCCAAAGACGAGTCTACGACCCCTCTTGTGCTATCCACCAGCAACGTGAAACACTCTACTTCTGCTTCTACGCTAAACACCGTTATCCACACATCTGAAGAACAGAAAACTGGTGTTTCTTCATTACATACTGTCCCATCTGCCATTGCAGTTAACTCATCATTGAAACCTGGTCAAACTTTCAAACAAGTTTATGTCAAGGGTCTTCCACTAGAGGTCACCGAAACTGAGATTCTAAAGTTGTTCTCATCATGTGGTAAAATCGTGGAAGTTTTCAAAGAATCCATTCAAAAGTATAAATCCAGTTGGAGCTTGATTACATTCGATTCCGCAGACAGCGCTGCTACTGCTATTGAAGCCTTCCACAAATTCATTTATCAAGATAGAAGATTAACATGTGTTAAGGCCTTGAAGAAAGCCGATCGTGAAATTCAAGTCAAGTCTCATGAACTCAAAAGGGCTTCATCGTCTTTCAATCGCTCAAACAGTGTCAAATCCCTATCTGATATTAGATCTGTTCCTAGATCAACTCCAACAACCACAAAAAGCTTTAAGTTGTATATTCATAACTTACCAGAAGGTTTGAATGAGAATTTCTTTAAATTCTTTTTGAGAGATTATACATTTGAAGGTAAGATCTTGAAGTATTCTATCAACCTACCACACGCTGAAGAACGAAGCTATATTGAATTTGAAAAAGAGGTTGATGCCAGATCTGTCTTTGCAAAGTTAAACGGTGTGAACCTTGCTGGTCACACATTGAGCACTTCGTTGTCGAAGAAGGAGTCTGGCCAAGATGTTATTACTTCCAACTCAAATGTGAAAACTGATCAGTCAACTCGCCAGATTGTCCCAAACGATAGTCTATCATATGTTCCACCTAAGCAAGTTGAGCCAAGCTTGATTAGAACTAATTCAGACTTCTTCCAGCACTCTCAATCACGTCATCCTTCTGTTCACTTTCAAAATAACCCTGTTGCCCGTTATCCAAGTCAATACCAAACACATCATTACCAAAGCAACAATGATGGTTTACACTTTGCTCCAAATAGTTCTGCCAGAATTGATTACAGAATTGGGTCCGATGCTTCAGGCTTATCAAGACGTCCATCAGCCAGGGTTGAAAAGAGACCAACTAGGGAATCCATCCTTGAAAAACTTCAAGAAACTTCTGTTCAATTCATTGACTTTTTGAAATTCCCAGCTGCAACCAGACCAGCAAACTTGAGAAGGGTCCTACTGTATCTAGTTGACACTTACTGGCAAAACAATCTTGATGAAGTCAATTATACCCTACAAAACCTTGAAGATGAAACCATTAGAAAAGAATTCCAGTTCCAATTGATTGAGACGGTCAAATTGTTTGGCTTTGAAAGATGAACTTACCCATAGTCTACTTCCCATCATCTATATAACACCTGAAACTTTGCAACTTATTTACTTAACACACCAAAAAAATGTACTCACTCATGAGAATTTTTAAACTGTTAACTGGCTGTATTCTCTACGCTGTAGTCTGGTATATCTACGCTGCCACTCATCATGGAGGTTCAATTAATGTAGCTGATATTGTTCTATTGTACATTCAACAAGCCCGAGATCAAGCATATGATAGCAGGCTTGAAGAGAGCTGTGTTGATAAATAAACTAAAACTGTATTGGTCATTGCTATGAAACAATCATTGTTGGATTTCAGCGGTATATGTGAAGGGGCTGTAACTTTATGCTAATTCAACATAGTTTGCTGGGAAGATACCTTCTTTACCATTCACTCTACCAGTCCACCAATCATCCTGAGATTCTGATTTCTTGACAATGGTGATAACATCACCTTTTCTGAAAGGCAGATCACCAGACTCTTCACCTTCAAATGAGTAAAGAGCAATAGCCTTTGGTTGTCTTGCAGTTGAAGTTTTACCGAAGTTTGGCTTTTCGGCTCTTGGTCTTGATGGGCCGTCATTAATGCTTGATTTTTGAAATCTGCTATTCAAGTCATCAACGTCTTTTTTTTTGTCATAACGATCATACACATCGTCTTCCCATGATGTGCCTCTTGAAGATCTATTATTGGTAGGGCTTCTTACACTGTTATTTCTTCTTGATCTGTTATAGTAGTAGTCATCGTCTGATAAGTCATCGTCTGAATAGCTGGAGCGTTGTGTTCTTGAACCACCTCTTGAGAAAGTGCCAGCACCTGAGGTACGACGGGAATTGTGTCTTCTGCTGTCTAATGAATCTGAATCTGAGTTTGAATCAAAATCTGGAATATCGTTGTAGTAATCATCATCGTCATAATAGTCACCGGCTCTTCTCTTGGTGAAAGCACGGGATTCAAGAACCCTGAATAAAGTGTCGCATTCTGGAGGTGGTTCCACTCTACCGGCTAAGATTTGACGTGCTTTGCAATTGGAACCATAAAACTTTCTGTTGGCTTCTCTTCTTTCAATGATGGCAGAACCTTCCAAGGATACACCGGCAAATAGACCTTTTGTTTTAGAATATGAAAAGATGGCAGCGACGGACTTCAAAGAAGCAGAACCACCAGCTTCGGCGTTTCTACCCAATGGACCAGCAGCTAATGAGACATTACCACCAAGCGTTATGGAACCTGCCTGGGAGAAGGACTTGACGGCATCCTCGGTGTTCAAGATGAAGACGAAATCGGTCAGCTCAAACCCAATTTGACCACCGGCACCTGCACCTGCGGTGACAATGGCAGATGGTGGAGACCAGGACCCATCCGGTAGACGGGCAACAATGACACCGGACCCGGCACGACCAGAGAATAGGAACCCAGCTTTCAAGACGGTGATAATGGCTAGACCCTTGGCGTTCTGTAGGATCTCTGGTGGGATGACTTGGTCCGCACCGAGCATTTGGTTAGGCTTCACAAATGATGCTAGGATCTTTGCAGCTTTCCTTGACACATAAATGTTAGTAATCTGGAACTCAGGGTCTGGGAGATGTCGAGATCTCGGAACGTCAAGGTTGAGTGGGCGTACTTTATGGAGGAAATGGGTTCACTAGGACACATTGGCGTGTAATATTCACATAGGAGTGCCATCTCTTGGGCAACCCATAAGCTAACGGAAGATAGCCACTCCCTCAGTATCCATGTCAACCCACACTCCCAACAAGGCCCAATTCGGCCCAAAAACAGCGGATCTCCGGCAGGCGCACATACTTGGTTTCGCTCTTCAGCGATCTAGGAACAGGATTGTTAATACCCATGATTTCTATAGCTGTATGGGGGGTTTCAGCAAGCTTTTCGGGGTCTTTGAGAAGCCAATTTGGTCTTTTTTCTCCAAGAAGTGGACTTTTCGGGCGGTGCGCTTCGGCCGCGAATATTGCCTGATTCGGATCTGGAGGAAATTGGAAAATGGATAACTTTGGCACAATTCTTTGAAGGTACTTACCACTCAGACAAAGCACATTACCGGGAACAAACACTGCAAAATGGACCCCGTGGACAAGGCGTTCGACACTGTGTACCACTGGAGCCAGGTCGTCAGCGACAGGGCCACCAGGCTGGCGAAGCTGGCCACCGAGACCACCCAGAGTGCCACCGACGCCGTGTGGAAGCTCGCTGGCGAAGACGCCCCGATCTACTCGTCAAAGCCTGTGCGAGGCGCTGGCAGAGGTGTGGGACTTTCCGGGATCACTGGTTTTGTCAAATCACACAAGCTGCTCTCATCTGGACTCATCGCCCTGACTATTCTGGGTGTCGCTGGTTATCGCTACAAGACACAACCACCAACAGCTCACAAGAAGAAGAAGAGAAGAGCAGCAAGATTGCCTAACGGTGCCAGAAAAGACGTCGTGCTTATCGTGGGCAGTGTCACTGAGCCTCTCACGAGATACATTGCCAATGATTTAGAGAACAGAGGGTTCATCGTCTACATCACCTCCACTAACTCTCAAGCTGATACCAAGTTCTTTCAAAATGAATCCATCCAAGACATCAAGAGTTTGATTGTCTCGTCCGATTTCAACCAAAGTGAATTCAACCAACAACAGATTCACAAATTCGACTACCTTTTAAGCTCTGAACACATCCCATTTCAAGGAGCCCAGCCTAACAAACTAGACTTGGTCGGTATCGTCTTTGTTCCACAGTTATACTTCCCAGGCGGTAAATTTCACTTGTTACCAAGCAGCACATGGACTAATAGCTTCCAATCCACTGCATTGTTACCCTTGAATCTATTGAGTAATGGTTTGGTCGGTCTTGCTGAGAAACACGACTCCAATGTCATCTTCATCACTCCAACGATATCAGAATCATTATCATTACCATACCATTCTTTTGAAAACATCACAAACAACTTTTTGAAATCCATCTCTAGTAATTTGGCCAATGATTATGAAGATTTGAACATAACTAACTTGAAACTAGGCTCTATCAGTGTCAACTCCAACAACAATAGAAAGAACTTTGGGATCAGAGGTGAACCTTTGAAAAACCTTCATTACAAGATATTCGACTTGATCTACAGTGATAACAATAAAGCCGTTGATTATGTAGGGTTTGGTGCCAGATTCTTGGACTACTTTGCTAAATGGATCCCACGCTGGTTGATAAAGAACTACTTCAGTAACTACTTCAGCACAAACTAACGAGTATATGAGATGTCCTATAATTACCTATCAACTTGTAGCCCGTCTGGAATGGTTGACCCCTTTTCTGTGATCGATTTCGAACTTCCCCGTCTCGAGGAGTGATTCATATGCAAGTTGATGCAAAGGAAGATTCGAGCTTCCCCTATTACTGATGATTACCAACGGCCGAAAAAAAATAGAATAGGGGAAGTGTCGATCTAGAAAGCCGAAAAATTAGTGGCTCTCTCTCCTCTACTCCAACAAAGTGTCTTCACTGCTCACTCTGTCCTTCATTCTGCTCCATAGATCAAACTCGTTCCCTTCTACTGTCATTCTTTGTCCCTCATCGTGTGCCTTCTAGAAACATTTCATCTCCACACATCTGTTTGCTATCTCACAAAAAGAAAAGCATTGATACCAGTATAAAGGTCTACAACCCTTCTTCAAAGACTCCAAATCATTCACTGCTCACTCGAAGACACTTACCATTGATCTTCAGACTATCTAAGACTTCAACTTGTCAGATTACCTGTACCCAAAGCCGTCACCCCACACCATTATCTTCTTCCTACAATGATCTCTAGCAAACTGATAACCAAGGCCAACGTCCTGATCAGAGAGACCCTGCCACTCTTGTTTCCTGTCTTCATCGTCTATGCCATATACGATATCTTCAGTTACTTCCAAATAGGATCCCTGGACTCGAACGCCCACTTCCTACAGAGCATCATCAACTTCCAGCACTACTCCATCCTTCAAAGTGGCTTTCAACCTTTGCTATCGTTGATCGGTCTATCAAATGACTGGCTGCTAACAAGAGTGATCAGTGGGCTTTTGTTCGGCTTGTACATCTTATCAAGTGTGGTTTCCATCGGCTACGCCCTTCTGTTCCACTTTCTTTGCCTCGAGAGTTCATACGAGAAGAAATGGAAGAGTGTCCACACTTTGGCCATCAGAGCACTATCTTAGGCTCCACTATTTATACCACCCGAAAATTAGAAATGCATTAACGACTTATGAACCTTCTATGTAGCTTTGACTTGTGGCTTGTTCCCTACTTCTTCTCTGTGGTGGTCGGGGCCGTCTGTCACTGAGACTCTCGAGGCTGCAAATTTCCCCTATTTCTCGAGGATTTCACAATTTAACCGAATCAGGAAATCTCCGTAAAATTCGGCTAGATTCTGCATATACCTGCATAATGATAAGGAGGATGTACAATTGTTCGGATTTTTTATACGATAAAACTGTATTGTTCCCACGATTATTTAGCTAGTTCCTTTTCTAACTCCAAGAATAAGTTCACAGTGTCAGTGATGGTCTTTTCAAAAGAGATCACTTCATGCTTAATCTCCCTTTCAGTGGCTGAAAGGTCTCTTTTAGCAATCTTTCTATCTTTGTTGACTTCTTTACCTTTAGCTTCCAATTCATCCCAATTACCTGGGTTTTTGTCAGCAAAGTTCTTCTTCAAGACTGCAATAGTGTCATAGTAGTCTTCAGTACCGTCAACGATAACATATCTGTTATGCTTTGTACCTGGAGTCTTGGTCTTATCGGCAGCTTGAACAGCAGCGGAGGCGATGTTTCTAACATCAGCATACCATTCGACACTTCTAGCTGGTGATCTTCCCTTGAAGACATCGTATAAATGGTGGTTGTTGGAGTCAAGGTGTTTTTCATCATCCCATAATGCAAGTGGTGGACCGATAACAGTTGGTGGGACAACGATCTTGTACTCAATACCCTTGGCGGATTTACGGGCTAAAACAGTCTTTTCACCCTTGACTTTAGCGTAAGTGTAAGCATCCAACTTGTTCTTCAAAGCTTCTTCCAGGGTTAAAGATGCGAAATCTTCTTCAGTGAATGTCTTGTTGTGGTCATAAATTCTACCTCTAATAGCAATGGATGTGGAGAAGTAGACAAATCTTTCAATTGGTGAGTCTGAACCTTCAACAATCTCAATCAAATCGTTCAATGATTGCTCGGTGAACTTGACTAAATGTTTGTGTAGACCTTCAGGTGTGGTCTCTTCTCTACCGAAATCTTGAGCTGGGTGGATAACGGCTTTGATGTCATGATATTTCTGGAAGACAGCTTCAATGGATGAATTGTCAGTCAATTCAACTTCGGTGAACTTCAATTGACCACTTTTGAACTCTTTTGGGAATTTAGCTATCAGTTTGGCAGCTTTGTTGAAAGAACGAACGGTACCGAGAACGTTGGAACCTTGTTCTAACAGTTGGTTAACGATGTGTGAAGCGATGTACCCATTGGCACCGGTGACTAGAATGTAGGACATTGTGATCGCAGTTAATTGTAATTGCTTTAAGTGTCAAAGTTCAGAGGGAAATTGCAACTTTTTATAGTCAACTTGGCCCCAGGAGAGAGCCATATTCTTTTGATGCCACAATTTTTTGCGACCAGATCGGGAAAGGTTGCGAAGCCCCTTGATTTCGGCCGAATGAAAAGCAGCGATTTATTTAGCCGGCGAACTGACAGCTGATTTGGGAAAAAGTGAAACGTAGCTTCAACTGCTTCCATTTCAACTTTTAGAACACTAGCACCAGAAATACCACTCAAAGTTGAAACCATGGGAAGTGCCAGTAGACGGAGCCACTCCACGTATTTCCCCAAGAGAATCGCCTCAGAAGCTGTCAATTCGTACCATCCGTTGTTGAAGTTGGCTGATGGTGTACACGAAGAGCCAGAAGGCCTGGTTATCAAATGTTGGTCGTATGCACTCTTGAATGGGACCGTGTATTACCAGCACCCGGGCTGGATCATTGGTGGCTGGAAGCCTCCCCTGGAGAAAATCCACAAGGAATTCAACCAATACCTGAACATGGACTTTCCTGATAAATACCTACCATACTTGCAACATCTGGCCTTCTTGAACAGCACAGTTGACGAACCGGACGAAAGAAATTTCAAAGTGGCTGAAGAATACATAAGATACATCAACAGAGTTGCCTTCTTCAAGAAAGAGAACAAATACCTCGCATTCATACATGATGAGGCCCAGTCCATCGTTTCAAGGCTTAACGAGAAGCAGAACCGTAAAGTCATGACAGAAACACTTAACAAACTAAAAGAACACAAGGCTCACGAAAGAAGTCATTCCAGCTTTCGAAACGAAAGAAGCCACAATAATCGCTTGGATGCAATTGAGTGCAAACTTGATAACTTTGGTAGGACTTTAGAGAGACTTAGACGTGATGCTCCTACTCCTACAAAGACGGCAGAGATGTGATGTCAGAACTACCTGGAAACAACGATATCATAACACATTTGTATAATCTAGAAACCAAAATTGAATGCACTCATATCAGGTTCTTTGAATTCAGCCTGTGGTGGTGGGGTATAATGCTTTTTCTTTTTGCTCTCTTCTTCCTTGGCTACTTCCTTTGTAGCTGGCGTTAGACCATACTTCTCCAACATGCTCATACGGCCAGTACCAGTACCGGAGTTCCCATTTGATAGGACTGAAGATGCAGATGACTGCACATGGTCGTCGTTGAGATGTTTGCTGATGAACTGGTCTTGTTCTTGTTGATAATCTGAAATGAAACTGGTTCTTCTTCTGGCTGATGATGAAAACCCATACTTCTCAAGCATGCTGTTGTGAGTAGATGAGGTTGTTGGTGATGTTGGTTGCTGCAAGTTCAATGAACTATCAACTTTCTTGATGTTATCCAATTTCAGGAACTTCCAGTTCTTAGTCAAGGAGATGGATAAGTAATCACAGCCCATTCTAGTATAAATAGCAGCAACTCTAAGAATGAACTGGAATTCCTCTTCTGGTGGAATCTTTAAAGAACCATGTAAGTAGTGGAAGTTCTTTTCTCTTAAAGCTTGGTAAAGAACAACTAACAGTGGATCATCTTCTAAGAAGAATTTCGACTTTTCACTCAGTTTGATCTTTTTCTTCTCTTCTTCTGTGGCACAGTCAACAGGTTGCTTGATCAGTGCTTGGATGGCCCTGATTCTATCTTTGTTCTTCCAGAAAATGTAGCTTGTAGACCATCTATCACCATTGGACAAGGCAGTAGACAACAGAATTCTTGACAGTATATCTTGTAAAACAGGACCATTATCACCCTCGTAGACACGACAAACTGCAACAGCCAAGTCAAAATCATCAACTTGTTTAATCAAGACGTTAACACAATCTTTCAACGAGTCACCGAGCAGGAAAAAGCAAGCAGCATCCATGTATCTGTGTTTACTCAATAGTACAAAGGCATTCTTCAAGGCAGCAGATCTCCATCTCTTCTCTTTGAAATCATTCTTTAAGAAGTTCATCATCTTGGATTGTTCTGGGTGGCCAAATGAAGTTCTCCAAAGACCCATTAGAATTTGTTTCTTCTTTAGTGCCAAATAAAAGATAGCACAGTTGGATGGGTCTCTGGTTTCTGGTGTAGTGAATTCTCTCTTGGCAATGTTTTCAAACAAAGGAATCAAATCATCGTATCTAACCCAATGAGCCATACCATACTCCTTAGCCACGTTCCATGTGACTTTGTTATCAACAGATTCTTCAACAAACTGTAACAGCAGTTCCTTGTTTTCACTGTGTAGTGCCCAACTGATGTCTCTCATAGCCAATTTCTCTTGTGATGACTTGTGCAACTGGAATAGCTTGACACTTAGTACGAATCTCAACCCATGTATGTCCAAACTCATGACGTTCTTGTCAATAACCATCACCGCTTCAACGGTACTCATCAGTGTAATTTGTTGATGTCTGGTTAGATAAGGTAAAGATAGATTCATCAACTTCTCTTTCAACAACTCAGCAACTTTGTCATTGAATTCAATGTACGGCTCTTCATAAGACTTTGTAGCCTTGTCGCTCTCATCAAACAACTTGGCAACATCAAACCCTAGACTAGACCCCAATTGATCAATAGATTCACCTTTCAAATCCAGCTCTCTAATTTTCAAGAACAAATTCAATAGAATCTCCTTCACGACTTCAAATCTACCGATGAATAAAGCCTGGATCAAGAATTGAGGATGATACAAAGGCAACAGACCATTCAAAACAGCACTCAGGTTCAAGATATCATTACTGACAATGTTTCTGGTCCCAATGGACTTCTTAGTGAACTTATCATTGATCAGATCTAACTCTTTGTCAGCGACAAACATTTGGTTACCTGCACCAATGACCAATGTACCATCTCTCAACCAGATCGAATCACCAATGGCATGAGGTGTGTAGTTTTTGATGTCAATCTTCTTGATGGCCAAGTATGGAGGATTACTATTGGTATAGTCATATCTCTGTTGTGTGTATAGCAAGGAGTGATCATCAAAGCCTATGGCCAAGATACTTTGCTTGTTCACTGTACTTGTCCAATCAATGTCTTTGACCTCATGTTCTAGTGTTTCTTCATACTCCAACACGCCTCTTTGTAAATCCCAGATCGTCAATCTCTTCTTGGTTTCATCAACAATGGCAAATTTGCTAATCGATGAACCACGGATGTATTGTGAGTTGGTGATCCCAGAATCCAGTTTAAACTTCAAGTTCCAACTGATCTTGTCGTCTTCAATGGCACTGGAGAAGCAGTTCAACTCACCCTTGGAAGAAATTGTAGATATCACAGCACGATGGCTTTGATACCCGGCACCAACGGGGTCGATAGGTGCAATACGGTCAATCTCATTGTAATCAATAGGAAGGTCGGCAACCTCGATTTCTTGGATCTTGTCAGAGTCATGGATAGCCCAACCTTTAGTAGAATGTTTGAAAATGGCAACAACATAATGTCTGTGATGATTGTGTTCAGGTAATGGAATCGATGCAAACAGAATTGGGTCTTCATCACTGGTGATTGGCAATCTGAATGTCTCTTTAGCAATCTTCTTCGATGTGTTCCATAGAACCAAGAATTGGGAGCAGTAAGTAAGCACCATATTACCTTTTTCAAAGACAACTGCCTTGGTTATCGGGTTTGGAGTCTTCAAGATGGATTTCTTGGTTAATGTAACACCAGTCTGAATGGTTTGTGGGATCCACACGGCACTTTCGTCAAATCTTGTAGTGGTTAACATGGCTTTACCATCACTTGTTCTGTAGATCTTTTGGATAGACTTGTTGTGACCAGTGAGTTTGTGAGCCAAGTACCCCGTTGTATCTGAGCTATCTTCATCGACTAAGAATGTCAAGTCAACTTTAACATTTCTGATAACACCGTTCAAATCATGGATAATGATAGATAAGTCACCATTTGGATCATTCAAAGATTCAGCAAAATTGATGAATTCAGGCTGGCTCACAAAAGTCTTCTTCTTGTACTTGACAGTCTTCAATTTGGTGATGTTGATCATCTTTGGTGGGTTCTGTGATAAATTCTCAAGGGCATACACCGAGAGTTCACCATGTTCATTGGATACCAGGGCCACATCGGGTTGTTTCTTCTGAATATCAATAGGTTTGTCCTTGTAGAGCCTCTTGATAGCTGCTCTCAAAGCATTTGTTATCAGGTAATCGTCAACAACATTGACGAAGCTCTTCACTTTGGACTCGCACTCATGGTCATTAAGCTCTAGGGACCCCCAATGCTGGATCATGTGGTGATTGCCATGGACATAGCTGGACCATACCCGGAGCACTGAGTCTCTTGATAGTGTGTACAGCGTGTTGGTGAAGGAGTCAGCAGTGGGAAGGTTGTTAGGATCATGTCTCTTCCACCTTATGTTCGTGATGGAACTTGAATGTAATAGGTAAGTGAAGTCAAAGTTGGAAGGTTCTCCGAATGCGACTCTGTTCCAAACTTTCAGCAGCTTATCATACTTGGAACAACTAGCGATCAATGTGGAATCTTGGGATATCTTTACCAGATAGACTGGGTTGGCCTGCTTTAAAGACCACAGTTTCGAGGCTTTCACAATACCGTAGTCCTTCTTGACCTGCCATAGAGTAAGGAAGTCAGAACCAACGACAATCTCATCCTTGACACCCCAATTGATCGAGTTAACGTGTGAATGGTCGTTCTCATCGCTGAGCTTGGTCAGGAATTGCCATCTTGGAATCTTCATGAACTCGTTCATAGGCTCGTAAATATGAACTTGTGATCCAATAGCAATGGCAATGTTCCCGTTGTAAGGGTTGATGTCCACGACAAAGGCATCTGCATCAAGATACACCGTCTGCAAGTGAGCCATGTCGTCGGCCAGGATGATCAGATTGTTACCAGAACAATAGGCCTGTGAGCTAGTTAGTAACTGCATCTTGGTGCCAAAAAAGGCATATCTGAGGCTTTGGGGCCCCAAAAAACGCACCATAATAGAGTGGCCACGCCATTGTGCATGTGACACCGCCTGCGGGCTCTGGTTCGGCTCCCCTGGCACAAAGCTGATGGGCATTTTGCTGTCTTTGTTCCCTTTGTTTGGTAAGTGCAAAGCCCTCATAATCAAAAAATCAAAAATCGAAAATTTATCAAATAACCAGACCATAGAGAAAGCATCGCTAACAGAACAAGAAAATGGGTGGGAGGTGAGTGTTGAAATGCAACAGCGGACAGAACAGAACTAACAGTCGACAGTTGCAAAGATCAGAGAATGGCCGTGGCCATCTGCCTACAGAGAAGTCCCTGTGTGCTGATAGAGAGACACACTCCACGAGAGTGTGTTGAGAACCCAGAGCTGTCCAAGGACCTGCCGGAGCTGTGCAAGGCCCAGATGAAGGCCTTCTGGGAGTGCAGAAGAGGGTTCTTCGACATGTCCAAGAGAATGAGAGGGAACGCCCCTCTGTCAACGGGGAAATACGACCAGCAGTACGAAAACTTATCAAGTGGTAATTTCGACCCACAAGAAGAGTACAGAAAGCTCCAGATCTTGGACTCAGGGAACGTCAACAGTAAAAAGGATTAAGAGAGGTATACATAGAGATGGGTATTTATTACATGTACATAAACTAAGGGGGAAATAAATAGTGTTTTATATTTTACTCTAAAAGTGTACTCTATAATTCATCGCCAATCTTGATTATACTCTCAAATAACTCATCAACCAAATCACTATCGACATTTGGACTGACGAAGACAACTCTGAAGAACTCACCACCGTCAACGCCTTTGGCTGGTGAGTAGTCAATCAAGAATCTACCTGACTCGTGAAGTTTGGCAACAATCTCTCTAGTGGTTCTAGAATTCACATCTGCATCATCAAACTTACCATCTTTGTTGAAGAAGAAACAAACTTGTAAAGCTGGAGGTGGGAATTCAGAAACCAGTTTGAACTTGGAAGGTAGGTCCTGTGCTTTGTTGGCAAAGTACTCGGTGATTGCAAATGCATGATCAACTCTTTCAGCATAACCTTTGGACCCAAAGTAATACCAACCTAGATAGAACTTCAAGGCATCAGGTCTACGGCCACAGCCCATAGTACCATCAGCCAAGTCATAGAATGTATCATCAGCAGATTTGTTATGGAATAAGTATGGGGCATTCAATGAGTTGGCAGTTTGGAAAGTTCTTTCATCAGGCAGCAGTAAGAATGAACAGGTTGTTGGAACACCAAGTAATTTATGAGGATTAGCAGTGATGGAATCGGCCTTCTCGACACCTTTCAATTTATGTCTTTGCTTTTCACTGAACACAACGTTAGCACCCCAAGAACCATCAACATGGAACCAGATTTTATGTTTCTTAGCAATAGCACTGATCTCTTCAAATGGGTCAAAGGAACCGAAAACAGTGGTACCAGCAGTAGCATTCACATACAGTGGTGTAAACCCATCTTTGATACTCTGTTCAATCTTCTCTTCCAAGTCTTTCGTCTCTAAAACACCTTTGGAATCGACTTTGACTCTGAAGACATTGTTAGAACCAAGACCTAATAGGATTGCAGCCTTTTCAACGGAGTAATGCGCATGTTCAGACGCAAACACTGCAAAGTTGTAGTTCTTGTTACCTTCACTCTTTGTATCTGGGAACAGAATGGATCTAGCGATGTGTAAACTTGTGATATTTGACCATGAACCACCGGAGAAAGTTAACCCACCAGCGTAAGGACCATTGAATCCAAACAGATTGGCATAAGATTTGGAGACTTTCTTCTCAATCAACGTCAAGATTGGTGAGACTGTGTAGACATGTGAGTTAGTGTTCACCAAACTCAACAGGATATCAGAGATCACACCGATTGGATTGGTAGATGCATAAAGCTTGTCCAAGAACCCCGGATGCCATGTCACCACCGAATTGTTCAGCACTTGTTCGAAAATACCATAAACACCTTCTTTACCACGACCTTCCACTGGGGTCTCTAATGGGACCAGTTTAGCTAGTTCTGTTGGTTTGGTTCTCTTACCAATGTTAGCATTAGGTTCAGATGCCTTGGAGATGTGGCTTAATATCAGAGGTTTCAATTGGGTTAGGAGGTAGTCCAGTTCCTGGACTCTGTTGATCTCCAGCTTGCTGCTGATTTTAGGCATTGTCGTGAGGTCTATACTGGGGGGTCAAGGTCTTCTGATCAAGGCTTTGAGGCAAATTAATCAGATTAGTCAAATAATTGTGTCGCTTCGGCTCGGTCTATCGATTTGGTAATACTCGCGAATTTTTGTGAATCAAATCGAGCTTTCGGCAAGATATGAAAAAAGAAAAAGGCTCTAGCTCAAAACTTTTGATGGTGAGTGGCTGGTATTGTTTGACAAGGGTGTTTAGTATCATGCATTTGATCATATTCTCTCTTTCTGTGAAGATTGGACCATTTTCTTAAGGTCTATCTTGCTTTGTAAAGTTACCGATCCGCCACCGCGGCATTTTGACTCTAAATTTACAAGTTTGGCAGATCTGAAATTTAAATCAAATAATTGACGTTGGCATTCTTAAATGTTTAGAAATTTTGAGTGGCAAATAATTGTTGTAATTTTTAAAACCCAGACCTGTGAAATAGAAGCTCAGGTATTCAATACATACTTTAAATCCTTCAAAAGTTTCAAATTTGGGGGTTATAATGATCATTCATGAATCCAAAGAGGTATAACCGAGCGCTCAAAAATTAATATAGCTGAGAAAAAAAAAGTATGGACGTCGTCATAGTATATAATTCTGGCATGAAGAGCAGTTTCTCATGACTAAAGTGACGAATGATTTCAAAATGCCTAGGTTCCCTAGCTGGGACCTATTAATATGCGCCACCACTTATATAGCTAGTTAGTGGAGCAGAATGCAAATATATCTAGTCAAATATTGCTTCCAAGCTCAGCAAAGGTCATCAGTTATATCGAAAAGAGAACCACTAGTAACTACAACTTAAATTTCAGGGTTTGAATATTCATATTAAATACACGTCTATAATTATCTAGTAAAACCAAACCAGAACGAATGCGTTCTCTTTTTCTTTTCCAAATCTATCAAACATAACTTCATCATATCTTACATCTCATTCAGAAACTCAAGATATCTCTACCGAACAGACCTCTCTTAGCCCAATCGAAGAATAACATAACTCTTGTTCTCATACTGACACTTTGTAACCAGTAGGACATTCTCCACAAGTACAACCCGTACAGATCCAGGGCGAATGAATAACCTGGAAGATCAAACACAGCAGAATTACCAATATAGGCCAAAGAACCCAAATGTTTGTATTGGAAAGGCTTTGAAATGGCTTCATCAATATCACCATCCAAGATTTCATTGACTGTTAGGGACGTTGAGGATTTGGCTAGTTTGGATAGTTTCTTACCCAAGTATTTACCTTGTTGATGGGCTCTTTGAGCAGTGGCTGGTAATGATGTGATTCTTGAATCGACTTCTTTGAACAATGCTGAGATTTCATCGAATTTCAAATGGCCAGTCTTGGATGAATCGTATTCCGGAATCAAATCATTCATGTAGTTCAAGGCTTCAGAAGCTTCAGGGTGTCTCTTTGCAATTTCATGACCTAATTCAAAGATTTCAGCATAGGATAATTTCAGATGCTTGATGTCCTTCTCAGTGATGATTTCCGTGGATGAAATGTTCTTCAAATGCTTGTCAACAATATATTTACGGACATATTCGACAGTATGGTCAGACAAGTCAGTTCTCAAAGTTGAACAATCACCAATGGCGTAAACATCACCTAATGGGGCACCATAGACTCTCAAATGGGAATCAGTTTCAATGGCACGTTTGTTTCTTTGGGAGGTTGGCAAGGAGGAGACGATTTCTTTGGCTAATGGATTTTGGGCAACACCAGTGGACCATAGACATAGACCGAATGGTAAAGATTTCAATTCAGGTTTCCCATCTTCACCAATTTGGTTGAAAATCACTTCATCAGGTAAGACTTTCACGACCCTTGAGTTTGTCAAGACATCGATGGTTTCCTTTCTGAATCTTTCAGTGGCATAATGGGAAATTTTTTCATCATAAGTGTTCAAAATGTGGGATCTTGATTGGATCACATGGACAGACAATTCTTGTCTTAGAATCTTTGGGTATGATTTTGGCAAATCTTCATTCAATAGATCAAAGACTTCAGCGGCAAATTCAACACCGGTTGGACCACCACCACAAACGACAAAACTCAACAATTTACGACGTTCTTCATCAGAGGTGGTTGGTAAACAGGCTCTTTCCACAATAGAAGTGATCTTGGACTTAATAGCAATGGCATCTTCGGCAGTCTTCAATTGGTTACAGTGTTCTAAACCTTCAACACCGTGAGTATTTGAATTGGAACCAACGGCAACGACTAATTTATCGTATGGGACATAAAACTCTTTCTTAACACCGGTGATTCTATCATTTTGGTGGACTTTCACCAATTTATCACTAAATTCAACTTTATCAGCATAAGCTTCTAAGAAATGACCATTCAAGTAACCAACGATATTTCTGATACTCTCGGTTAAAGATTTGACTTCTAGAGTACCAGTGGCAGCACTTGGTAATAACGGAGTGAACAAGAAATAGTTGGTTGGAGAAATGACAGTAACATCGTAATCACCATAGGACAAGGACTTCAATAGAGCAACAGAGCCCCAACCTGAACCTAGGATGACTAATTTAGGTCTGTATTGTAAGTGTTCTTTTTCTTCGCAATCATAGCCATCAAGATGTTGCTTCAAGATTGGCAAGTTTTCAGGACCACCGAGTTCTGGGGATAGGGCCAATGAACTGATCTTCAAATGCTCTGGCACTTCTTCAGGAGTGTAAGTGGTGGCATCGTAGATGAAGAAGGAGATCAGTAGGATACCAATGGTGACAGTACCGAACCCAACTAAGGACACAGTGAATTTCAAGCATCTACCGGTGGTTGTGTTGTTCCAGAAGGTTTTTCTGACTGGAATTGTCTTTGGGAACTCAGCTTGTTGCAGCTTGGTGGCAGAAGAGGAGAAGACTCTGTTCAAGACCGTGGTGGTAGGTTTTGACTTCAAAATCTGGTTGGAGGTAAACAAAGCATTGTTCTTCTGGATGGCAGCTTGATGCTTCGTGAACAAGGATCTGGTAGCGATGGCAGCGGAGATCGGGCTCTTCAATTGGCGGGAGGGAGCCAGGAGGAGTCTTCTGGCGAAGAGGGACATGTGGAGGATGGCGGAGGGACCAGAGTGCAAGGAAAGAGAGGAAGAGACGATGGAGATAAAGCAGTATTTAAAAATTTTAGCAGTCCGAGAGGACCGTTTCTCGAGATTCATGCAGGACAGACAGGCTGCGACGTTACGTAGGCAGGGCAGCATTGCTTCCAGAAGGAGATCGCAGGCCTCGCGGGCAGGCCAGCCGAGCAATTTAGGCACGGGCTGCAGGCGGCTCTGCCTAGAGGCTCTGCCTAGAGCCAGGGAGAGCAGCTGGCCGCCAGTGGGCACCAGAAGGTGCCAAACGCAGATGCCCTGAGGCTCTGATTTGGTTCCACACCCAAAAGTTCGTCTCTCTCCAGTCCGAGCACCGAGAAACGGAGCAGAGGCGGTGGGGGCCAATGGCGTGGGAGGAGCCTGTGCGGGTTTCCAGGGCTCTGCTACTGGCTGGACCATGGACGTTCTCTGCCTATACTTGTGCCTGTGCTTATCTCCAGCAGCTCCTCGAGAGCAATGTGCAACCTTCCATACGTTTAGGCGAGCAGCCAGATTTTAGTACGGTGTGGCCCCTACCGCTCCGGCCGCCCCGAAATCCGGCTTTCCAGGAAGCGCGTTTCCCGCGAGCTGGCGCAGTGGAAACTGGGAAAAGGCAGACTTTGATTGTGAAAGTTGTCAGTTCGAATCTTGGCCTACAGTCAGAACGCGATGTTGAGAAAAGTGAGTTCAAAGATCAAATTAGTGCCAAAGCGTATTCTTATCGGTCTCTACCACTGCCTATATCTCCACTTTTACATATCCACACACACACAGAAAAATGGGACAGCTTCCTTACTGGCACTCAGTGGAACTATCAGCTGGTTCAAGACCCGTTCTGCGGGAGAAAGAGATCGATGTTCTCGTCGAGGACAGTGTTGGTCTATACCAGGGCAAGTCCAAGATCTTGCAAAGACAAGACGGGAGAATCTACTTGACTTCCCAAAGACTCATATATATCGACAACAATGATGCTGCTTCACAGTCCCTTTCCATTGAACTCGCTGATATCAAATACATCGAGTATAGTTCCAAGTTCTTGAAATCGTCCCCAAAGATTGTCATATTCTTCAAAATATTCATGCCCAATGCCTCAAAGACACCACAGAAGGCAGTCACTGACAAGACAACCACATGGGTTTGCCCAATTTGCTCATTTGCCAACCATGTTAGCACAGGTGTGAATTATTCTTCCCAGGCTGCATTACCAAATTGTGAAACTTGTGGGATCAAGGCTACTTATGAATTGATCAAATCTGTCGTTGAAGAATTCAACAAGAATAACAAACCAGTCCCAGTGAATACATCAAAGAGAAAACAGATCGAGTGTCCAACCTGTACGTTCTTGAACCATCCTTCATTGAGGAACTGTGAAATTTGTGGTTCAAACCTACCCATCAATGCATCAAACTCAAACATCTTGGATAAACAGGAGATCTTTGACGATAGAATCAAGATTGTGACGGAGTCTAACGACGGTTTGGATGAAAGTAAACTAGACTTTATCAAGATCAGTTTCCATAAAAGCGGTGATAAGAACTTCTTCACCAAGTTTCAAGAGATCCTAGAGAAGTTCCAATGGGATAAACTAGTACAAAATGGTAATGTCAACAAAGCCGTGGTTCAGATCAATGATCAGAAAGTTGAAGACGATGCTTCCAAATTGAAAAATGATACATTGTCCTTTGGGATCCATACCATTACTCAGAATGAAAACAAGCAAACTGTGAAGAATGAACAAATCATCAATTCTTCATTAGATGACTTACAAACCCTATTGAACAAAGCCAATGAAATCCTTGAATTGACAGAGTCGTTCCAGAAGTTACAAGACATCGAGGGTAATCCGATGCAAAAGACCATCCATACCATCACTCAAGATGCATTCCGTGATTCTCAAAAGGAAAACCAAAAGAAGTTATACATCGAAGAAGTCTCTAGAAAGATTGCGGATTTCCTAATCAACGACGGTGTTTTGAAGCAAGAAGGTGGTATTATCACTTTGTTGGACCTATACGCTCTTTACAACCGTGGTAGAATCGGATTCAACTTGATTTCTCCTGATGAACTTTATCAATCTTGTTTGATGTTTGAAAGGCTGAAACTTCCATTGTCACTGAAGACCATCAACAACGTTCTTGTTGTGTCCACTAGTGAATACGGCGACTTAGGAAAGATCCTGAATGATATCAAACAGTTCATCATGACATTTGGCGATACGGAACCAAGATCACCATTTAAGTATTCAAACATCTTGAAAATCAGTGATTTTTTCAATTGGAACGTCAACATCACTGAAGAGTTTCTGAAGATTGCCATTGATCGTGGTGTTCTGGTCATTGATCAACAAATCTTTGGGAAACATTACTATTTGAACCTGTTTGAAGATTGGGAAGAGGACTTTGAAACTATGGACGGGAATGAACATGAAGGTATGATCGAAGAAATTCAACAAGAATCACTTGAAGAGGAGAGTGACCAGACACAAGTTAAAGTGAGTTCAGTGACGAAGACTACAACAGAAAAAACAGCCATTGATTTTGATTTCCCTACAATTCCACGTCAAAAGATCAAAGAACCTGAGGCAGAACCAAAAATCTCCAATACAATGAGACAGCTTGAAGGTCTACAATTTTGAACCATTATAGAAATGAATAATGAACAGTTACGAGTTACGTTTAGAAAGCGATGCTGTAGACTTGGAACATATAAATAAGTAGACATCTATTGAAATATCTATGCGTTTCGTTGGTTCGATGCAGTTAGTCATAAATGGCAAATATCTAGGAACTTGAAATGCTGGTAGAAATCAATCTAGGTAGATCAGTGATCTGTTGAACAACAAAATCTTTCTCTTCTTTGAAGTTATTGTCATCTTTTCTGTCCAATGGATTGAAGTTTTCCAAGAAGAATAATAACTTGTCTCTATTCTTGATCAAGATATCTTGGATAGATTTGGCCTTCTTTGGATTAGCAACAAATACTTTAAAGACATTAAAACTTTCAATCTGTAAGTTCTTGGACTTGTCACTTAGTAGGATCATGATCAATTTAAGATTCTCTGGGTTGTTCACGTATTGGATCATGAATTGTGAATTTTGTCTTGATAAGATCAACTGTGAGAGTAATTTGATGGATTGTCTCTTTGTAACGTAGTTTTGCGAACCAATCAACTTGTTGATACTTGTGATGAATTGAGTTGAGTTTGATAACAACCATTCAGATGATAGTTTCTTATGTGAAGTCAACAAGTCACTCAAAGTTTGGAAACAATCCGTCATGTTTTCAAAAGTGCCTCTTGAACTGAACTCAAAGTACTTCCAGACATTTGGATCCTGTAGTATGATCTTTGTCAATTGCTCGAGTTTGATGCAGTCTCTCAATATGGCATTAGTAGTAGAACAGATGTCGGGGATCTCAGGGCCCTTGACAAGTAGTTTCAATATGGATGGCTGATGTATCAAATAATCAACGGTGGGAGACCTGCTGCCAATTTGACGTCGAAGCAAGGTGGAGAACAACACAGTGACGTCCTTCCTGGAGTCGAACTCAAGGTACTGGAGGTTGGCAATCAGGCAGTATAGCAGATCGGTCTGGTAGACCTCTTGGGACAACTGGGCGATCTGGTCTGGCTGAGGATCGTTGTCCTCGTCGCCGTGGAGAATGACCTTCACCTGTGTCAAGTAGCGGCTGACCTCGTCCTGGATCTTCTTCCTGTCGGCGGAGGGGTTGTCGAACTTGACCACCTGCTCGTTGAGGACACGGATGAGCTCTGTGGGGGTCTTTGGGTTTCTCTTGAACAAGAAGGCCATGTTGGCGGGTTTGGGAGTTTGGGAGAGTGTTAGGGAGAGTGTCAGGCGATGCGCTGGAGGAGAAGCAGCAGCAGTGGAAACGGTGGCACGAGTGGGATGAGTGTGGTGAGCGGGAAGGCTGGAGGAATGGGTAGCTCTGGGACGGTGGCGGTGGCGGTTCTGCTTTGGCCTTTGTTTTGTGTCAAGCTAAATTTGGATTTTTTGTGAATTTGGATCTGCTTTTTCTCCACGCGAAAAATTTATACACTATATTCGAAGGCACATTGACACCTTTCCTACACTCAGACTTTGAAGAGGAGGCAGTTTGGCCTGGGTGGTACATTCCACAATGAATCGAACTGTATCAATGATTAAAAGATCATAAGATCATGTTCACTGTTAAATGTTTATTCTCTATTCAAGGTCCTTGAACCACTCTCTAGCCAAAATCATCAACTTCTGTTTCTTTCTGAGTTCTTCATCTATGTTTCCTATTTTGACGAAACTGAAGACTTTTAATCTGATGTCGTCAGTTTCTTGGATATTGAACCAGCTGTAGTTTATCAGAATCCCATCTTCTGGACGAACATCAGTGTCAATCTCAACAAAAACGACAGACTCCGTGTCAAACAAGAACCCACGAGTTGTGCCAGTAGAAATCATTTGTAAAAGAAGTCTCTTGATAGTTCTTGCTGCACCAGGGGTTAGCTTCTTACCTTCGGGTATTTCCTTGTCCTGTCTTTCGGAAGACAAGTAATCAACAACTTGACCCATACCAGAGCGTTTCAGCTCACCCAAGGCGCTCAAAAGAAGTATTGAAGGCTGTGAGGTGGATTGTGTTGAAGGTGATTTGAAAATGGGAGGGGAGTCCAAAATGGAAGCTTAGATTCCAATGGCAATATCTGCCTTTGTTCTCACATTGAAGTTAGAGAGGTCAGCTTTATGACCGCAAAACATCTCACATTCAACCTTTGAACCGTCAAATAGCTCTGTCTGATAAGGGAAATTGAGTTTACCACCGGCCTTCTGGAGGAAAGGCTCTAGACCAAGAATGTCGAGCTTGAGATCATTATTGAGTTTGAACATCTTAGACCTATCAAGTCGTTCCATATCACAGCTCTCAAATACACCTGGGTTGGTCAAATAAAAGTGAACTTTGATGGGTTTTGATGTTGGATCTAACACCTTGGTATGAAACCAGGTTTCGATATCTTGTTCATTGGTTATTTGATTTCTAGCGTTCACAAAGACAGAGTCTGATAAATCTTGAATCACCGAGTGTGGGAATGCCTTCTTTAAGATGTCGATTGGAATGTTTAGATCACCCTGGTCGTATGTTTTGCTAAAGTCATCAATGTATCTGGTTCGAATAAGTCTGGTCAACTTCTTGCTAAGTTCAACTTCACGATCCTTTGAGGTACCGACTAACATTTGGAAGTGACTGGATGGAGTGAAATAGGACTTGTGTGCTAGTGGATGGCATGGCTGGGTAATTATAGTCTTTGGATATGAAGGTTTTAGGTTGGATCTGAAAGATGGAGATAGGACCGGGGAGGGAACTCTTGAGGCAAATAATGAGGCAAGTAGATTACCTAAAAGTAACTTGGAATTGATGGTAAGGGAGTCACGAGGAGTTCTTGATTCAGAATCACATAGTTGTTCGTCATTCTCTTTTCGGTTCAATTCAGACTGCAGGTCTCTCAACTGGTCATTACACAAACATATGGCTCTTGCCAGCTCTCTACCAGAGACGGAGTTCAATTCGTTACCAGACCAAGATTTGAACTTCTTCCCAGAATCACCCAGTATTTGACTATTGTTTAGCTCAAGAAAAGACCCAAATGTCAAAGGCTGAGGTCTAGTCGGGTCTTGTGAGTCTGTTTGTGATATATATTTTGGAGGCTTGTAATGTCTTTTGAAAATGGTAGGGGAAATTGAGAGATGGTGTCGAGGTTGGATAAGTCTTGAGGCCGAGCGTAGTGGGAGTGTGAATATGGCTCCATGCATAACCCTGATGGTGGAAAGTACCCTGATAGCTGATTAACTTTGAGCTTGTAGTTGTTCAGTTTTAACGATTTGACACATAAATTTTGACACAAAAATTGCGTGAGATCTTCATGAACAGAAAAAAAAATCCGCGGTAGGTTGAACAGCTTCCAAGACTCCCCCAAGTAGAGCGAAGCAACGGCACCAGACCGACATTGGATTGTAAACAATCGTGTTATAGGTCGACAGATTGGTTGGCGCTTCCTGTGACCATCTGACTTTGAGTTCATCAGTTCGGTCAAAATTCAGTCAGTACCCACACTTCCTACCAAAGATTTTCAAGTACATCAAATCATTTAATTAATTCTATAAGAGTTTCCATCATTAACAGAGCCAATTTCTTAGTTCAAGTCAGCAACAACACGACTCCAGCCCTTGTGTTCCTTATCACCGTATTGGATTTCTTGAATCCATTTGGCAACTTGACCAGTCAATTCACCAAATTCTTCACCTGGTAAGATTGGAACTTTGATTTCTTCACCACGGAAACCGATACCCTTGATTGGTGAAACAATAGCAGCGGTACCAGAACCGAAGGCTTCAACTAATTCACCCTTAGCAGCTCTTTCTTGAACTTCAAAGATGGTGAAGTAACGTTCGTTGACTTCCCATTCAGCTGGGTCCAATCTTTCTCTGGCCAAATCTAAGATAGAATCTCTGGTCACACCTTCTAAGATGGTACCGTCTAATGGAGCAGTGACCAATTCTTTCTTACCGGTCTTTGAGTCTTTGAAGACAACGAAACAGTTCATGGTACCAACTTCAGTGACGTTTTTTTCTTCACCGAATAACCATAGCACTTGTTGGTAGCCTCTTTCAGCAGCTTCTAATTGTGGTTTGATAGCTGGGGCGTAGTTGGCACCCAATTTCTTGTCACCAACACCGCCTGGCCAAGCTCTAACAGCAGATTCAGTGGCTTCTAATCTGACAGCTTTGAAACCAGTGGAGTAGTATGGACCAACTGGGGAAGTGATGACGTACAATAGAGCGTCAGTTGGGTAGGAGACACCCAACCCTGGGGTAGTACCAATCAAAGTTGGTCTGATGTATAAAGAGTAACCTTTTTGTTGTGGGATCATTTCCTTATCTAGCTTGACCAATTCACCAATCAATTTGATCAATTCTTCACCGTCGAATTCAGGTAGGACGATTCTAGCGGCAGATTTGTTCATTCTGGTCATGTTCTTGTCAGCTCTGAATAATCTGATCTGGTCATTTTCGTCTCTGTAGGCCTTTAGACCTTCGAACAGTTCAAAGGAGTAATGTAGGACACAGGCAGAAGGGTCTAGTTGCAATGGACCGTATGGCTCGATTTTAGGGTTCTTCCAGCCCTCGGTGTTGTTCCACTCGATCTTCAACATGTGGTTGGTGAAACTTTGACCGAACTTCAGCTCGCTGTTTGGCAGAGGAGCCTTTGGGTTGGTGTTCTTGGTGATGGACAGCTTGGAGGCGTCTAATGGGGCCAGGGTGGCGCCGGCAGCGGTGGTCAGGGATCTGGAGCTCATTCTGACTAGGTTGGACTTCACTGCTCTGAAGGCTTGCATTGTGGAGCTGGACAGAAAGGAAAAGGGCAGAGGGGAAGAGTTTAAATAGCCAAAACCCGATTTACTTTTTATGACTCGACACACGACACACCGGAAAATTTTGGAAAAAGAAAGGACGCTTCGGCTCTAGCAGGGCTTGCCCGATGCGGAAATATTCGCGTGAGAATCTCGATCCGAGAGCCGGGAACAATAATAAGGTGATAGCTACGAGCCTGCACCGGCCTTTTGATTGGGTTTAGTGTCCTGTTATCGGCTCTCCACAAGGGTCTCTGCAATCTCACAGTAAGCCCCAGGTCATGAGTCACAAGCAGCTGCTCAGAAAACAGCTCCGCTCCATTCTCAAGCAGATCCCACAACATGAACTCCACCTACAGTCTGCCAACGTGCTCAGCCAGCTTCAGGCGCTAAACGTCTTTCAAAACGCCGTCAATGTCGCTTTATACATGAATATGGACCACTCCGAAGTCAAGACCCTGGAGATCATCAAGTATGCATTCCAACAGAGCAAGAACGTGTACTTACCCCACTGCACAACCGTGGGTGTCAATGAGGGCCTGTTCCCTGGTCAAACATCGAAATTGATCTTCTACAAAGTGGAGTCCTTCGAAGAGGTACAGGCATTGGAGCCCCATGGTAAGTACAAACTCAAGGAACCAACTTCGGGTCACAACATCTTGCAAGAGGATTCCAAGGATGGTCTAGATTTGATTATATTACCTGCTTTGGGCTATGACTCAAACTGTTTCAGATTGGGCCATGGTGCTGCCTTTTATGATGATTTCATCAAGAGACATTACTTGAAGTTTGGTAGAAAGCCATACTTACTTGGTATTGGTCTCCAAGAACAACTGGTGGATCAAGTGCCCACTGAGCCCCATGATGAGAAATTGGATGGGGTTATCGTGAACAACACGTTCTACGGCAACGATTCACAATAAATAAACGTCATCATATGCATTTAGAAGAACCAGAATCTTTTCTTAGTGGTAGAAGCTGGTGGATGCAGTCTCGACTCGAATTCACCAAGGCCATTAACCAGTAGTCTCCCATTTGGAGTCTCAATTCTACCTTCGATCCTACCATCAACTTCACGGGTCTTAATCACGATGAAGTTATTAGCCAACGTTGGGAACTTGTACTGCAATTCGATGTGCTTTGTCTTGATCTTCTCAGGTTTATATTCACTGATTGGATCGATACCAAATTGTAACGATGAACCACGCTTCAAGATCTCATCTAGGATTGTAGCCAAGATCCCACCGTGGACTAAGAATGGGTACCCACATAACTTGTCACCAACATGCACAATGCTTACACTCTCGTTGTTCAACTTGTTATAGAATAGGATAGGCTTAATGGCAATACCACCTGGGACACTCAGAGTACCAGAACTGACAGAATGAGCCCTAGTGTTGGAATCGACATAATTCCAGGCACGCACAGGTTCAAAAGTTGGGTCTTTGTTCAACTGTTTAACAATTGGCAATGCGTGTAGTTTGTTCTCCAATTTCAACTTGTAGTCATCAGCTTCTGGTGTATTAGGCTCTGGGATCTTGTCTTTGATGACAAACTTAGAGATCTCACTCAAGGGAAGGAATTGAGCTGTCAAACCACCGAGGACAAAAGATGATATTATTAGGGATAGATTAGACGAGACTTTCTTCGTGGAAGTGGTGGATTCAGTAGACTGATATCTCACTTGTCTCACAGCAGTTCTCTTCAATTGGAGTATTTGCCTTCTAAACATGGTTGAATTGGGAATTCTGTCTTTGAAACCCCAATCAAATCAGTCAAGTTCCTTATGTGGAGTACAACAGAGTTGACAAACAGAGGAGGTGTCCGGATGTTTTATGTTCTATGTTCAATTTCCGACTTCATGATGCACGTGAAAAGCACCAATTCCGATTTTTTGGAACTCCGCATAACCAATGTTAATTAATTTTTTTCAAGCAGAAGGGTACAAATGCTGTGTAGACAATAAGCTCATCGCCTTAATTATCGAAGTTATAACGCCTCAAGAGACAAAATGAGCGTGCCCATTATCGAAGTTCTTGATATCAATGACAAATCCCCGGAACCTGCTGAACCAATTGTCCCTCACGAGCGTCAAGTTGTCGAAGGTGTGATCAGATTATGGAAACAGGATCCAAGCACAGAGAGCTTAGGTATTCCAAAACTGCATGCTCTGGTGAAGAAGGAGAACCCAACTTGGTCACTAAGTGAAAAGAGAATGAAAACTCTGCTGAAACAGTACAACTTGCTAACATCATCTGCTCAGTATTCATACGCTAGTGAGATCAAATCAAAAGAGACTCCAAACCTATCATTACCAAAATCAATCAGATTACAATTCACCAAAAACAGAGGGAAAGGTCTGTATGCTGCTACAACTTTCAAAGAAGGTGCCACCATCTGGGAAGAACAAAGCCCCTTATTCTTCATTCCACCACTAGACCACTTGAATCTAGTCAAGAGTGCCAAAGCTTGTACTTATTGTGGGTCATTATTGAAGACTGATACCCAAACCATTTTGAAAGGGTTAGACTGTAACGTCTGTTCAGATATCTGGTGCTCAATCACTTGTAAGAAAGCAGACAAACTTCATCAGTTGTTGAAACACAATGTCTTTGATGAGAAAAAGAAGACCAAACAAATCATTTCATCAGCATGGTTCAAATACCAACAATTCTGTCATGACAATCAATGGCAAGGTGCCTTTGCAATCGGTTTGATCTACGCTTATTGCATCACTGACAAGACTGGTGTCCTACAAGAACAATTTGATGCCTTTGCTAGAGTCAGTCAAGAAATTAGATACAAAGCCATTGATTCTTCAGGTATTGGCGGTTCCCTAGACTCAAACACCGGTGGTGCCTTATTTGTGAAGGAACAACAAGAAACTTTATGGAAAGATGCATACTCCCTATTTGAAAAAGTGTTCCCATTGAACAAGATCTCCTACGATGAATATTTGGAGATGCTAGGGACTTACAACATCAATAACATTGATGGCTCCATGTTTTTGATCCAATCACATTTGAACCACAATTGTAACCCAAATGTTGAAGTCATCTTTGGCGATAAGAAAACCGATGGTATCAAGATTGCTGCTAAGAGAGCCATCAAGGGTAATGAAGAGTTGACAACCAGTTATGTCAACCCTGCCCACGAATTGAAGCAAAGACAAAGAGAGTTAAGAATTAACTGGGGGTTCATCTGTAATTGTCAAAAGTGTAAAGATGATGCCAAACCACCAAGAAGAAAATCAAGTGCTGCTGCTACTCACTCAAAGAAAGATATCAAGAAGATGTTAGAAAATACTGAGGAATTTGAAATCGAACAGCATGAAGATGGTTCCAAAGAGAGAAGAAAGTCAGTCAGATTTGACGAAAAAGTCGTTTCTGTTAACGAAAACTAGATAGAAATCATTAGACGTTTGCATAGATACCATATTGCCCTTGAAACGTAGTCGATTGAGATCATGTTGTATAGACTAGTCACCATCCACTACAACGTAGGAGTAAAATAGTACAAATTCTTTTTATTTCATTTTCGTCAAGGTGTGGTGTATAAATAGTGTTGTCAGTTCATCAGATCAGATTTTTTGTCTTTTCCCCAAACGGTCGTCGTAATCGTTAGCTTGAGCAGAATCACTCTGTGAAGTCCTCTGTGGCTGAGATTGGTATAGAAGGGGAGTTCTTGAGCTCAAATGCTTCTCTAGCATCATGTACAAATCATCTTTTGTAAATGGTTTGGCTAAGATGTCACTCATACCATGCTGCAGGTAAGTCACCAAATCTTGATCTTCAATGTTCCCTGTCATAGCAATAATCGGGGTATGGCTATCGAATGATCTGACAATTGAAGTAGCAGTAGCACCATCCAAGTTTGGCATAATGATATCCATCAACACAATATCATATCTTGATTTCTCCAAGGCAGTGATAGCAGTTAAACCATCCGAGACAATCTCAACTGTGCAACCATACTTTTGTAGGAACTTTTTACAAAGTTGAATGCAAACGTTATCATCTTCAACCAACAAGACATGGAAACCAGGTCTCAGATTACCTTGAACCGTTGGTGATTGAGAAGTCGGCAGCGGTTGTTGAGGCTGCTGAGGTAGCGGTTGACCAGAACCTATTGAGCCCTGAGAAGCTGTATGTCTGTGTAGGGAGTTTTGAGGCTGTTGAGATAACATGGATTGGTTTGGCAATGGTTGGACATCAATTGGCGGTAGATCTAAAGGTGGGACTTTGATACCACTGTTCACCAACGTCGACACAAGGGTATTGATGCTTCTGAAATATCTGTCATTGGTGTTCTTCAGCGTTATTATTGACTCTATCACATTGGTGTACTTTTGATTCATCACTTTCAACTCATTCTGTAGCGATTTATGGTCATTCACTAGCTTACTGACAGTGTCTTCGAGCTTAGAAACAGTTTCATTGGAGTCATCACTTGGTGCTTTTTTCTGAGTAGGACCTTTTCTCTTTATTGTCTCCAAAGCCTCTCTGTCATGTCTTCTAAAGTCTGGATGTTTGAATTCCCAAGCACCATCGCCGTACTCATTCTGAGACTTCTCTTCACTTGACTGTTTGACTTTGTGGAAATCGTATTTGTTCAATTGACGGACGAAACTGGCAAAGTTTGAGTGTTTGAAATGCTTAGGCAGTATTTCTTTGGTGAATTCATTTGTATCTAAGACCACGAAAGAATCGCCGTTGGGAGTCCATTTGACCACGTTTTCATAAGAGTTATCTTCAAGCATCAGAAACAACTTCTTCACAAAATCAGTGGACCCACTGGACGTGGATGACGCATTAGTCAGCGTGATACCGAGAGCGGCATTGAGCGCGCCTTCTTTCCCATTGGCGTCTTCAGCTTTAGCTTTAGGAGGCATTGCAACGATGGCACAAAAAGACTGGTTAGTGTTGGAAGTGGTCAAAGGTGGAATCAAGGAAATGCAGGAATGATCTCAAGGTCCCACAGTTATATCACTTGTAGGAAGGCACGGTATCTCGATGCAGCAATGTCTAAGATTTCAGATACCCACCAACTGTTATATGTGTCAAAGCTTCAAATGATGTGCACCCAAGAAAGCGAAATAGATGTGCTGTCTTGACCGAGCCGGGATTAGAAGCAGTGTGGAAGAGTGTTGAATATAAAGAGTTGTCAGGTGAGCACAACCTCGAAAGCAATCGGGCACTGTGGAAGGCGTGAAATAGCTGTTTTTGTCCTTTTTGCCTTTCTATGCTTATTTTCCTAACCGCTTTTTCATTTCAAATTCACTTTTGAAGCAGCAAAAAAATCGCGAATCAGCTGCTTATATAAGCGAGTGGCTCATTCAACATTAGCCGAGATGAGGGTCTCCAATTTACCTGAAATCTACAACGGTCACTAACTTCATAAATATGTGGGGATATTGTAAACACCATGGTGTACTCTAATGAGGCACTCTCAAAGGACAAACAAAAACAAACACAAAAACACACAAAGAAAAAACCAAAATTCTAACCCTTCAACAGTATATCGATACACCAGATAAATAACAAACGTAAAACAAAACAGAGGTACGTATTAAAGCAATCATAAGTCGAATTGACCATTGACAAATTGATCATCCATTTCATGGTCACCGTCTGTGTCCATGTGATCGTCATTATCTTCATCTTCTTCATCTTCAATGACATCTTCTTCAGGTGGTAGGTGAGGATTACCAGGAATCAATGAACCATATGGCTGTTGGACTCTTCTAGAATTGTGGAATTCTTCCATGGTGGATTCATCAACGAATGTGAAACCTTTGAAGTTGGCCTGGATACCTGGTGACAAAGGAGTGGATGCAATTTGGAACTGTTTGTTGATCAATGAAGCACTAGTGTTGGTGAATTCTGGATCAAAGTTCGAAGTATCAGTTTCAGAAACAATGTGTGGTTTGAATGGAGGTGGGATCTTCTTAGCTTTTAGTAATTCCCAATCAATGTCATTGAAGAATGCATGTGCTCTTAGTTCTCTAGCATCACCTTGTGAACCTAATCTATGTTTTGGATTTCTGTTTAGCAAACCTTTCACGAATGAACGACCTTCAACACTCAAAACTTCCTTTGGGAAACGAACTTTACCAAATGCAATGTTCTTGTACATTTGTTGAGTGTTATCAGCATAGAATGGTGACCAACCACAACACATTTCAAAGATCAAGACACCTAGAGACCAGAAATCAACCATCTTGGTATAACCTTGTTCATCTAGCAAAACTTCTGGAGCCAAGTATTCAGTGGTACCACAGAATGTGTTGGTAGTATCATTTGTAGACAAATCAGCCTTGGACAGACCAAAATCACAAAGAGCAATGTGACCATTAGCATCCAACAAGATGTTTTCAGGCTTCAAATCTCTGTAGACAATACCATTGTCATGCAAATGTTCCAATGATAAGACCAATTCAGCAATGTAGAATTTAGCACGTTCTTCACTGAATCTACCTTCCTTCTGCAAGTGGTAGAAAAGTTCACCACCAGACATGTAATCAGTAACGAGGTACAAATCAGTTGGTGTTTGGAAAGAAAATTTCAAACCAACAATGAATGGAGATGAAGCACCAGCAGTTCTGACCAAGATGTTACGTTCACCAATGGTATGAGCGATTTCTTTCTTTTTGACAATGACTTTCTTGGATAAAACCTTCATGGCATAAATACGATCAGTATCCAATTTTCTAACTTGGAAAACTTGGCCAAAAGTACCTTTACCTAGCAATCTCAAAACTTCAAAGTCTTCTGGACCGTAATGTCTCTTTCTAGTTGTGGTGTACTCCCAAGAAACTTTGATCTCACCGTTGATATCTTCACCACCAACTCTTGATTCTAGTTTGAAGTATTCAACATTCTTGTTGTTGTTCAAGATACTTGGTTTCAAACTAACATGACCTAAGAAAGTCTCATCAGAATCATAGACTGAGATGTCTAGTTCGGAATGAGAACCAACAACATCAAAGATGGTTTCATGATGCCACACAGGGTTTGAACTGTTAGGCAAGGCCTCATTTTGTGGTTTGGAGAATCTTGGATTCTGTCTGTTCAGGTGCTGTGATGAAGATTGTCTTGAATAAACAGGTCTTTTGTTTGTGGTTGGGATTGATCTCTCTTTTCTAGCATTAGCATTGTAAGCTGGGTGATTGTCAACACTCTCTGGACCATGAGTAATGAATTCTGAACTTTCAAAAGTACAAACGACGTATGGTTGGGCATTAGCAGATTTAGTCAATAAATTCTTAGCTTCAATAATAGTGACTCTTAGTTTACCTCTTGGGGCACCAGTCTCAGAAGCTTGATGTTCTTCAATTGATGGAGTGATTGGTTTTGGTGGAATAGATGCAAGATTGTTGTTATTAGTTATTTCATTATGTCTTTGAGGATCTGGGGTGATGATGGATGGAGCATTGGAAGTATGAGCAGAGCTAGTCTGGTTGCTGCTGCCTTTACGGTTGGCGACCTGACTCAAAACTTCTTGTGGTTGGTATTGGTTTGACTTGGTCGTGGTGCCATAGGCAAAAGAGTTGTCACTCAAGGCAGTAGTTGGATTAGAAGTATGCTGGAAGTTTGGGAACAATGTGCCTGAGGAGGACAAAGTCTGTTGATCATTAGATTGTTGCGGTTGTAAGTTGTGGTCATTAAGTTGTGATCTTTCGTTACTTGTGTTCTGAGTAGGGGCGGAAATGCCAGATTTGTGGAAACCACCAAAGCCAAATAATGTCTTAGCAAAATCGACCATTGTTAGCTATTGAATTGAAGTTGTATTGAATGTTTCTGAAATGAATTGAATGTAAGCTCTTCGTGGATGGTTGTGGGACGTGATGTGGATTAGAAATGATAAGGGGAAAACAACTCTAGATTTGTGAGAGGAATTCAAATGAATGGCAAGATTTGAAGGACTGAGGGCAATAGAGGCACGCCAGATAAATGAGATGCAGCAGGGACGTGTATGTTCGGTGCAAATGAGCAGGAGTTCACAGGGTGTGCAGTTAAGGGGATGAATTTAGAATGTGCCACCAGCAGCCGATTACTAAATGTTGATACTCCGTTTTCGTTTGGAGTGAGGGCGTTGTTCTTTGTGTAAATCAGCAGAACCAAGGCCGAGGAGCACCAATGTGTCGTGGAGGCAGAGTGCAGTGGTAATGGGCAGAAGACGAACCAGAGGATCCAATGGGAAAACTGGGAGGTTCCTATGTTTTTATCAGATTAAAATTTTTTTCTTTTCTTTTGGAACGGTACTTCAAAACAGGCAAAAAAAAGAAATTGCTGCGAACCGGCCAAACCAGATTGTATGGCCGGGCGGGTCACCTCTGAAATTTAAGCGAGATTTAGCGGCCAATGGCATATTAAAAAGAGCACTTGACAAGGGGATCATATCTCCAGGGTATTGGGTATTCATTGGTGTAGTTTTGATACAATTTCGTACTTTTTAACGCTCAGTTTGGCTCAATTTTGAGGGCTCCAGCACCAATGTAAGGCAAATCAAGGGTCGTTACACCAGAACAACGAGAAAACCGCCAGATTAGCTAGGAAGGCTGGAAAAATGCTACTATCCAGGCAAAAAGATGCTCCCATACTATGGGATGGAAAGAGCAGAAACTTTGCAAGGCAAACTCCCTTCAAAAACGCATTCTCGTTGATTAATAGGAAGAGGCAAGGGATCTACGTCATCAAGTCAAATTAGCGAGTTTTTAGGCCGAAACAGCGGTGAAACGTGCCAGAACTCAGGAACACAGAAGAAGAGCACACACTAAACATATATATCTTTAGGCAAAGCACAAAATAAGACCCCGAGTGCCCGGCAGAGACGCTCCTTGCCAGCGATAACGGAGCATCTACTCACCTATGCACGATCATGCAGGTGTTTCGCGGTCCATCTCTCTACAGCCTCTGATGACAATTCCCAACAGCACACTGGTCCGTTTGTATTGACGATAAATAGGTAATAAATAGGAATAAATAGGTTCAATAAATAGTAGGAGAGAATAAATAAGTGATCGGTAGTGATCATGGGTTCAAGGCACCTTCACCGACTTGCTCAATGGTCTGGGACAGAGGTCTTCTTCTGGCAACATCCCAGAAACCTTGCTTCTGGACATCATTGGACTTTCTTGGGGTGAAGTTGTTCTCCTCTTCAAACCCACGGCGAACATAAGAGCTCTCACTGTACTTCCCAATTAGCCCACCGGACCAGAAGACAATGGCTGCAGCGGCACCGACACCCAATGAGATACCGGTGGTGTACACTAAACTCTTTGTGGCCAAAGCACCGACAACAGCACCTGAAATGGTACCGGCAAAGAACTCATTAGATGTGTCCCTCTTCTGTCTCAAATTGGATAAAGATGATTGTGAGAATTTGTAACTGGTAGCACCCAGGACAAGCAGGGCTAAAGTAGAGCCCGATCTGGTGATGATACCAAGAGGACCAACTTTTTCTCTTCTGACAGCGTTCAAGGTGGCGACAGTAAGCAGACCAATACCGGATGATAAGCCCAATGCCTTCTTGGTCTCAACCCAGGTATCAACAGGCTTGTAATCAACGTTTCTGAAAACTGGATGTGGGAATCTGACACGTTGGTTTGTGACCTCAGGAGGGTCTAATACTGGCAGTTCAGACATTTCAGTTAACTCTTGAGGTTGATGTTAGTTCCAGAGTTCCGCTGTGGACAAAAGTCCGTTTATCTCAACGCAGGAAAACTCACTTTGTTGCTTGATTAGACTTCTTTGAAAGCTTTCGAAGTGTGGAGTTGTTTTTCTCCTGAAAATGCCATGAAGATTATGTAAGCGAAATCGAACGTTTTCGCGGCGTCTTCACGAAGCTTCACCAAGCCGGCACCGCTCAACCTCAATATTATTTGGGGAGAAGCGTTAATTGAACACCATGTCCTGAGAGACAATAGAGAAAACCGCACTCCAACATGACCAGAACCGTCACCTCCTTTGTCCCAGACTTTGAACAACTGGCATCCCTTCAAACCACAGACCCAACGCAGTACAAATCGCAGTCAAACAAGCTGATATTGGAACTGGCCAAAAGTACAGACCAATTAGGGTATCCGAACTATCGTGCTGTTCTGGGTGACAAGATCAGAACTTCTGACGCAGCAAAGTTCCAGGATTTCAACAAAGAGGAGGCTGAGTCGTTCATCATCTGCTGTTATCGAGGTGATCGTTTCTGTGATGGATATTTGCAAGACAGCATTGATAGAGGTTTGTTATTAGGTGCATTGAAGCGTTTGGCGGAGTTGAGCTAGTGTCGGCCAACGGTACTACAATCAAGTATCTCAGAAGTTGTCCACTAGTGATACACATACCCCATCCCAGTATCCCCCATTCTTTTTCTTTACACTGTATCTCCTACTTGATATAAATTGTCAGTTACGTCACACCACAAGGAGAGGGATCTTGCAGAACTAGCCATCTTTTCTTGAGCAAGCTGCAATGAGCATTGGAAAAGCACAATTCATGAATTATTAACTAGTTGAGCCTTGTGACTTTATCCTTGTAGAGACGACAAGTGTCGCATAGCGTTAGCGGCCTTCTGGCACAGATCATGCGGTAAATTCGGGGGAACAGTTATCTATTATCTATGGATACCTGGTACTTGGAGGCAGTTGGAGTGGTGATAGCTGAGGAGAGTCAGAACACTTGCAGAACCAATGACGCCACTTTGTACTTTAATTTCCCTATCTCTGTAATTTCCTGAATGGTAAGGTTAGGAGCACTGGCGCAATTGACACATTAGGCATTGGCAGAATAAGAACTGTTATGGTTATTTCGAACCTTTACTCCTCCTTTACCTTTGAAACCCTGACCAGAGAACCTAGGATGCTTCAGTCTTTAGTAATATGTGCAATCTCACTGTGCGTGACCGCTGAGCAAAGGATACTTCAACAACCCCATATATCACCGCCTAAGAACTCCCACTTCAGAGACCTTGTTTGGGGAGACCTCAACTTCATTCACACAACCGATACACACGGCTGGCTAGCGGGCCACTTGAACCAAAAGCAGTACAGCGCCGACTGGGGTGATTTCATATCATTTACATCTCATCTCCACGAGATTGCTGATGATGCTGCTGTTGATTTATTGCTAGTTGATACGGGTGACAAACATGACGGTAACGGATTGAGTGATGCCACAACTCCAAATGGCGCCATCTCAAGCACTATCTTCAACAAACAGGACTACGACTTATTGACACTTGGTAATCATGAACTATACTTTGCTGATTATTCAATCCAAGAATATAAAACTACAGTCAAGTTGTTTGGTGACAAGTACGTCAGTTCAAATGTTGAATATTTGAACGATGAAGGTGAATGGGTTGGTTTTGGTAACAAATACAGATACTTTGAAACAAAGAACCAAAAGAAAAGAATTTTGGCCCTGTCTTTTCTTTTCGACTTCAGAAGATTTAACCCAAGATCAAGAGTCACTCCAATTGAAGAATCAATCAAACAGGACTGGTTTAAGAACTTAACATCTGATATCACAGAGGATGATATTGATTTGTTGATTGTTTACGGCCACTTGCCAATAACTGACCTTGAAAACCATGAGATCAACAGGCTTCACGTTGAACTCAGAAGCTTATACCCAACAACTATCATTCAGTATTTTGGTGGTCATTCTCACATCAGGGACTTTGCCCAACTAGACTACAGATCTACTGGGATTCAAAGTGGCAGATATTGCGAAACTGCTGGCTGGTTATCAATCAATACCACTAAATTTGAGTACAATAGAAGATATATTGACTTCAACAGGGAGAGTTTCATTCACCATACAGACACTACAAAGAAATCGTTCGACACTGAGAAGGGTACAACTGTATCACACTCCATCAAAGAAGCAAGAAAAGACCTTGATCTTACATTTAGCCATGGTTATGTGCCTGAGACTTACTTAATGAATGGCCATCCCGTTGGTCATCCTAACAACATTTACACATTGTTAAACTCCACTATCTTGCCAACACTCAAAGGTACAACTAGCAGAGGTCACCACAACAGAATTATCTTGACCAATTCAGGGAGCGTCCGTTATGACTTGTACAGAGGAAACTTCACGAAGGACACCGAGTTTATCGTTTCACCCTTCAAGAACAATTGGGCTTACATCAGAATACCTAAAGATTTAGCGTTGAAAGTTGGTCCATATTTGAACAAGGGTGACTTTATCTTATCTCTGGCAGCACCAGAAACCAAAGGTATGCTAACAGTCAAGAAGAGAGAAGCCAGATTTGGAGCATTGGTTAATCATTTGGAATACAAACAGTGCCCTTTTATTCGTGAACCAGGATTAAAGAGTGGATTGACGACATCTGACGAGTTTGGCTGCGATGGTGACGATGTATTGCATAACTCTGTTCCATACTACCCATCACCAAATATCGTGGAAACAATTCAGCTATCGAACCAACAAGAACAAGAAGTTGACCTTGTGTTCTATGATTTCATTCAACCATACATCATTGATGCTGTGAATACATTGAGTGGAACTCACAATTACAGTCAAGAAGATGCCTACCACTATGGGGGAGAAAGCACTGGTGCCTTATTGAGAGAGTACGTTAAATCAAACTGGTCATAATTATAAACTACATTAATCAAATTATCTTTATACCTTTTGTAAGATTTTTTTTAATAACAATACACAATACATTCATAAACCTCAGTTTACTCAATATTATATCATTCATGAAAATGATGCAACATAAAACCCTTGAAAGAAAGCATCCAAAAAAATCCAAAAATAACCTTCCTTCCAAATTAACACCTCTTCGACTTCTCTTTTTTCATAATCAAAATATATTCATTAACACAACTTTCTTTAAAAAATTATTCCATTTATAAACCAGATTGAGCTCTTCTTCTGTCACGTTCTTCAGAAATAGATAATTTGATACCCTTACCCTTTGGTAATGAGATGTATGGTTTACCTGGTTCACCAATAACGAAAACATTTGATAATCTGGTAACGAAGGTGTTGTCTAAGGAATCCTTGATGTGGACTAAATCGAAACCACCTTCATGTCTTTCACGGTGAGTGATGACACCAATACGACCCAAGTTACGACCACCAGTAACGTAAACTAGTTTACCAGTGTCGAATTTGATGAAGTCAGTGATCTTACCAGAGGCCAAGTCAATCTTAACAGTGTCGTTGATTTTGATTAATGGATCTGGGTAACGGATGGTTCTACCGTCGTGGGTGACAACGTATGGGATACCTCTCTTACCTAATTGGACCTTTTTGACTTTACCTAATTTGTATGAGGCTTCTTCATCAGTGATTCTGTGGACAGCGAATCTACCTTTGACATCGTAGACTAATCTGAAGTTTTCGTTGGTAGCTTCTAATGAGATGACATCCATGAAACCAGCTGGGAAGGTGGCGTCAGTTCTGACTTTACCATCAACTTTGACATGACGTTGCATCAAGATAGCTTTGACTTCACGACCGTTCAAAGCATATTTTAATCTGTTTCTTAAGAAGACAATCAATGGTAATGATTCTCTCAATTTGTGTGGACCAGCAGATGGACGTGGAGCGTAAGTACCACTTAACTTGTCCAATAACCAGTGTGATGGAGCTGCTAATCTCTTTAGATGCTTCTTTGGACCTCTACCCATTGTTAATGATTTGGAGTTGATTGATTAGTATGTAAGAGTTTAAAGCTGTGATTTAAATTTCATCAAGTACTTTTTTTTCAGAGTGGGTTGGTTTCGGGATTTTTCACCAGTGCTGCTAACCGCGATTACTATGTGTTTCACATTTCCTCAAAGAGTAAAATACTAAAACAAGACATTGTTTTTCAAGAACATCCAAACACCATCGATAAAAGAAAGTCACAAACTATTTTTCAAGGAGAAAGTTACACGTGACATTAAACAGCCCTAACTTGAAGAATCTATCTGATCTCTGCAGTGAAAACCGAGATTCACCACATGAGTTTCTAGATAAGAGCAGATTCGGTATTTGGGGCTAGGGTCTAAGGGAATAGACCCTGAATTCCGAGTGACAGTGTGTACTCGTTGGAGCTACCATCCAAAGCTCTTAGTAATAGTACACATCGAGAAGAGAAACGACTTGAACATCAGACTAGGAATTTCTTATTGGAAGCTCATAAAACGTGGTAAACTACAACTAAGAGCTTCTGCTCACAATGGTGAAGGAGAAATAACATAAATAAAGTAGTTTGAACCAAATAATAAACCTAATATACCAATAAAAACGAGCCCTATAAGGACTTGTCACACAATAAAACTAAACCAAAGATATTCATCAAGAAAGACACTCTAGAATGTCAGAAATATAACCAGGGGTTGTCAAAAATCATCGTATGTATCCCGAACACTGAAATCGTTTTCTGGGAACGACCATGCTTCTATTCTTCTTTATCAGAAAGGTCAGATAGAGTGGCTTGTAATCTTAGACCGGATAATTTCTTAACTGGGTTCCTTAAAGTTGCTGGTTAGTAGTCTTTCATAAGGGAGTTGATTTGAAAGTTGACACATACTGTTGCAAATGTTTCATCTTGTGGTCCAGTAGCTTCTTTGAAGTTGGAGATAGGTTCTCTTTCTTGTCCGATGGTGACACATATTTTAGCTTTCTGTAGCAGTTGTTAGTAAGAGCTGGCTTTCGATAGGGTGTGGAATGTGGATACATACTGTTGGAATGCAAGTTCCTGGACTCTTGCTTTGGCAACATTTTCCTTGCTGTCTAGAATTGGATGTAATGGCTGAACTGGGTTTTGTGACATAGCTAGTTGTGAATGATGTAGCTCTGTAATGAAGGTTGTTGGTTGTAGAGAACAATAGTTTCGTAGCTTTAACAAAGGGACCAAATAGAAACAGAATGTGCCAAAAAGTTGTCGTGTCAAAAGTTTTTGCTGTGTGAATTTGAGCAGGAAGCGTGTCAGGATGCAGATGCACACTATTTGATTTCCCGATTTGTACAAAAGTAAACAAAAAGAGTCGGAAGCTGAAGCCAAATCACGTGCGATAAGGCCCGGAAATTGAAAATTATTGCTGCCCCTAACAACATGGATCGAGAGCTCACATTTCGTTTACCTGGCAGTTACAGTAGTCAAAGGCCAGCGATAGCCAGATCTCTAACTTGAAGAGAGATTATCAATTGATCGAGGACTGCCGGGATAGATGTTGAGTGGCGGTGCGACTTTATTGTTGGTTTTGTTCGTGATTCAGGTGTCGACGTTTCAGATCATTGACGGGTCTTTCACTGAGCAGCACCTTCACCATCTGAGGAACGAGACGAGGAAACTCATAGACCATGGATGGGGAGCCTATATGAACAATGCATACCCTGCTGATGAGCTTCGGCCACTCTCCTGCGACAAATACGAAAAGGTGGATGATATCTACGATATTCAAAGGAACGATGTTCTAGGGAACTACTCAGTTACATTCATTGACACATTGACCACATTTGCAATAATCGGAGATGTTGATAAATTCAAACAGTATATCGAGGAGGTACGGACCATTGATTTCAAAGTTGATTCCGTTGTCCAGGTTTTTGAAACCACAATCCGTGCACTGGGATCTTTATTATCAGCTCACTTATATGCATCCGATTATTTCAAGTTCTCAGATTACGATGGGTTCCTCCTTCACAAAGCCAAAGAACTGGGCGATCTATTACTTGTTGCATATGATACATCAACAAACCTTCCACTTGCAAGAATCAATCTACAGAAAGGGTCCAAAGGACTCCCAAAGAGTATCGTGGAAGAGACCTGTACAGCTGGTGCAGCCACACCAATGCTTGAACTCACGCTTTTATCAATCTTGACAAATGACACACGATATGAAAATGCATCTAGAACCACATTTATGAAGCTGTGGACTTCAAGAAGTGAATTGGACCTCCTACCGATGTCACTAGACCCACTTCAGGGCAACTGGAGAGATGCAGTTACTGGTATCGGGGCCTCTATTGACTCCTTCTATGAATACGCTTTGAAAGGTGCTATACTGTTTGATGATGATGAGCTAGAAGATGTTTGGGTCAGTTCCTACAAGGCTTTGTCAACACATTCACGTCTTGAATGGTTCTTTACAAATGTGAATGTTGAAAATGGTATGTTCACTAGCACATGGATTGATGCATTGGGTGCGTTTTTCTCTGGTGTCTTAGTCTTAGCTGGGAAAGTGTCAGATGCTATCAAAGTTCATCAACCATATCTGAAGCTATGGAACAATTATGGAGGCATTCCAGAAAGATGGGACTTCTTATCCCCAAGTGGCGGTGGCTTCAGCAGCGGTTCCAAAGATCCAATAAGTTTGGAATGGTACCCATTAAGACCTGAATTCATTGAATCAACTTACTATTTATACCAGGCTACGAAGGATCCATTGTACCTGAGAGTCGGTGAGAAAGTGCTGGAAGCTTTCAAATCAAGATTCAAAGTTGAATGTGGCTTCGCAGGTTATCGAGACATCAGAACTGGTGAGATGCAAGATAGAATGGAAAGTTTTGTTTTGAGTGAGACATTGATGTACCTTTATCTTCTATTTGATGAGACTAATGAGATCAACAAAAATGACAAGATAATATTCTCAACTGAAGGCCATCCGCTATGGATCCCAAAGGGTCTCCTGAATGCCTACAAAGAAACCAGATCGAGAATTGTTTCACCTGTTTCGGTGGTGAGTGAGTGCTCTACAGATACCAAACTGAACTCGTTGACAATTGCTCAATTGATGGAAATGCTAAAAAATTGGAAAGGTGAAGAATTACAAGGAGTGATAGACTACGTCAATGGCTACTTTGAAAGCGAAGATTCCAACAAGTCAACTGTCTTGGAGCACTTGCCTGAAATAGTGGAGCAGTTGTCGTTATTTGAAGAAGAGTTTGATACCCAATACATCTTTCATGACTCTTGTGAAGTTACAAAGACGTCATTTTTCCATTCCAATCAATTGAATGATCCACAAATGTTCACTTTAAATTCCAAGTTTAAAGACCAATGGAACCTCAAAGCTGATGACATAGAAATTCTTCCTTCCTTCTACTCAATTTTTGCCAATCCCCAAGCGAAATGCCATAGAGAACCAACGGTCAGCATTATGGATTACGCACTGGGCCCTAAATCCAAGATTAGGGGTAATTTCTTGTCAACATTCATTAATCCACTGACGGGGAAGTCAGACCTATGGGTAAACGAACTGGATGGTCTCAGATTGCGATTGGAATTGCTGGAAGTTGGTCAAATTGATTTCAGGAATAACCTAATTGATGCATCAGGCGTGAAGTTAGCGAATGATGCTATTGTGTATGATGTTGAAGGTACTTGTAAACCTGAGGATCAGAAGAAGACATCAAGTGTGTTCAGAGCTAGAGTCATCAATGAGGTCCGAATTGGCGAAAACACTGTGTATCTTGCTGATAATGATGTGTTGGAGGGGATGATTCAAAAGAAGTTGGTCGGATTAACCAAGAGAGGTAATCTGTTATTGGATGGGATAGTCGTATGTAATGTCAAAGTCTGGAGAAACTAGCTGGAGGTTTCCCTCTAATATTAATGCCCGTTATACCAGCTATTAAATCGAGATCCGAAGTACACTGTAGAAGGAGATTAAGTCTAGATCTTGTCTCACGACTTGGAAAATAGCACCCATACATCGGCTCTCGTGAAACAGCGCGACGTATTTATTCTATGTGCATGCAAGACCAATTGCCTGTTGGATGCAGGCTTCACAAGAGTCTAGAAGAAAAAGGGAATGCGCCGCGAGTAATTTGAAACACCGTTGAAGATTCGTGATGGCTGAGATCTCATTTTATGGAAGAGGTCTCAGCTTGTCTCTTTAGACTGTTATGGTATAGCGATATCGTGCGGAGTAGACGCTAGCTATTATCGAATCCAGAGACCATCTACCCCTCTGGAATTAGCCTTTGGGTTTAGTCTGAGATGTGCTCTTTTTCGAGTCTGCCATAGATTTAGAAAACCGTTGACGCATCTTCAACAATAAGGAAGAGCGACGTCATCGCATTCGGGCCGAATTTTTGTTCGTGGCAAGCAAGCACAGAGAGAGCACTCTCCCAATAAAAAGGGAGCCAGAGGCCCCAGAACACAGCTGGACACTCTCATCCACTACACAAAACACACCTCTCTCCTGAAGAACACACAATTCCCCAAAGTCCCCTCCTGTGCACGCACACTGCTCGTATATTGAACAAGCCTATTGTCACTGCCTCATCGGTCATCACGGAAATTGAAAATCTGAAGATCCTATAAACAAACACCAACTCTCCACACGACCCTTATCAGAGAACGCAGAGACCAGACTCCCAAATGCTTCTAGACAGCTACCTCCTGCCCATCCTGGAGATCTCAGTCTCCGTTGCCGTTCCGCTGGTGCTCACGTTGAAGGCGGTCGATGTGGTGCTCAGCGGTGAGCTTTCCCAGCAGTCCAGACAGGTGTTGCTATTCTGGTTGAACTACTGGCTAGTGCTCTTCTTCATCGAGCTATCAGACATCAATTCTCACTTCAGAACACTGTTCACACTTTACTATGTATCCCAACACCGGTTCATTCCTGGCTACTTGATCCGCTTTTACAGATTGAACCTGATTCCTTTCATCACCAAGATGCTTACGAAGGTTGTGAACAGCGAATTGACAGAAGCTGACACAGACTATTACCTGGGTGTGCTTTTGAAGAGAACTTGCTTTGATGCTAACTTCCTGAACTCGGTGATGAATGTCTTCTACAAGAGTGGCAATGCCCATTCTGCCGCCCAGGTTATTAAGGTGGTTCATGTTACGCCAGAAGGCTCACCAAGACGCCCTGTTGAGTCGCCACCTTATCCAGAAATGCTTGACACGCATAACCCAATTGAGCTGGTAAAACCAAGAGCTGCAAAAAGGGATAACAAGACGAGGTCCAGATCCAACAGTGCCACCAACAAACCAAGAAGCACCAGTCTCAGTAACACTGCTCCAAGAATCACAACAGACCCACTGCCCAAGGCACCAAGTGTAAAGATAAACAATAGAGCAAGGCACGTCTCCGGTGAGAGCGTGAGATCTGATGATGACTTGCCACCTTACCCACAATATGATGTTCGTTTGCTATCTCCTGAAAAGATTACAGAAAAGCCTATGTTGTTTGCAGCTAGTGATCATATCAGCATCAGAGACCCTTCGGATGATGTGTTTGATGATTCAACCAACCAAGATATCTTGAATACACCAGGTGATAGAAGATCATTTAGAGCTGGGATCAAGAATATGTTTACAGGCTCGTGATACATTTACATTTACATCTAACATCTAACAATATTAACATTTGACAAACATGATCGGCTAACTATTATAGATTATTTAAACACTGCTGTACAGCACGTAAGAGGCTTATGACCTCACAAAGGATAAATAAACTTCTTGTTTTCAAGATCTGTAAGATCCAACATTGAAACATCAACCTTTTTCTCAACAATATTACCCTCAGCATCAGTTGAAGTGACAGTACCGTATTCATCTTCGATCTTACCATCAGCAATGTCTTGTAGATATTGTCTTCTTTCTTTGTTTCTTCTGGATAGAATGTATCTAATAGTTTGAAGAACGATTGGACCAATAACCCAAGCAAAGACAATGACCAAAATCCAAGCACGGTAGTAACGTGGTTTATCTTTGGCTAACCAGAATTGGGAGGCGAACAAATTGATGATAGAATAACCGATGGACCAGATGATTGTTCTCACTAATCTCTTAGTGTAACCAGCAGAAGATGATTGAGACCATGAGAAAGCAGCAATGAATGCGTTACCAGAACCGTTTGTCAAGAAGATACCAGCTAGAATACCATAACCTTTACTCAAATGTAGAGGTAGTGAAACAACTAGAATACCACCAAACAAAGCCAACATACAGAACCCTGTAGCAATATTGGCAGTCTGTTCCTTGAATCTACTCAATAGAATAGTACATGTGATACCTAAAGTCATACTCCAACTCGAAGAAGCAACAGCGACCAATGTGGATTGTAAATTCGATAGACCCAAGTTCTTGTAAATAATGGCAGATTGGAAACTGATGTTGTTCGAGAACATCAGCACGAAAACGAATAAACCAAACAACCAGGTGATTGGGTCTTTTAGAGCTTCTATAGCTTGTTCCTTCTTGAATGTCTTTTGTTCAATTGAGGAATTGGTAGCTTTCTTAATTCTCTTGATGACATGGACTCTTTCCACTGGTGTGAACCATCTGTAGGTAGCTGGATTATCTGGGTAAAAGAAGAAAGAAGTGATGGCTAACACAGCAGTTAAACCACCAATAGCAGCCCAGTAAGCTCTCCAAGGGGAAATCGAATGGACAAAGTGGATTAATAACCAACTGGTAATACCACCTGGAATACCATTGGCTATACAACTGATCCAAAAGATTGGATTGACAATAGCTTGTTCAGCTGGGGTGAACCACATGGCAATAGTATGTTCAATAGCAGGAGTGACACCACTTTCAAAGAAACCTAGGAAGAATCTGATAGCAGCAACATGACTGTAGTTTTTACAAGTCAATTGTAGTAAAGTCAGCAAAGCCCAAACAGAAGTAACAAAGGTAATGTACCAACTTAATCTGATTCTTTGGAAAAGTAAATGGGAAGGGATTTGACCAAGCAGATAACCAACGTATAAAAACGTTTGCAAATTGTTGTAACGTGCTTGATTTAAGTCCAAATCTTCAAACATACCTAATAAGTTGGCATACCCCATAGCGTTCTTATCTAAGAACAGACAGAAGTTAACAAATGACACCATAGGTAGGATAGTTAACCATAGTTTTATCTGTATACGACGCTCGATTTCAGGAGTAAGTTCACCAGCTTCCTCTTCATATTGTTCTAATAGTTGCAGAGTAACATCAGCGTTCTTTCTATCAACGACTTTCTCAGCGTGATCATGGGTATTAGTGGAGCTCACGTCGTTATCATTGATTTGGACCTGATCCTTCTCAGCAGTGCCAACCTCGTGCACGTCAACAGCAGATGATTCCTTGCTCATAGTGGGATGGACGTGGAGTTTAGTAATGGCCCAGTGAAGGTCCCATTGGAAATCTCAACGGTTTTATATGGCATCGGTTGTGTCAGTGGCTTTTGACTCACGCAGCACATTTACAGTGCCAGAGTGTGGATCTCATAGAGAATGCAGCGAGTGAACATAGAAATCCTCCGTCAGCCTTTTTCTGTGTGTACGTGCCACAGTTGGTGATACTGGGTAAATACTCAACTTGATTTTTTTCACCGGATACTAGTTCGAGATGAGTCTCATCATTCTACGAGCCATCAACAAAAGCGTCAACAAAGCCATGGACCCTCCAAGAGCCCAGAGCTAAGGCGCTAAGACCCTGGCCGTGTACCTTTATTTTGCCGGACCTATTGTTGGCTGCTGGGCCTCCGCCATGGCGCCGATTGGGGCTCACAACACCCCAGTGCCACTGTTCACACAATACCGGCGATCTAGCGACAGAGTTGCCCAAAGTGGGTAGCGAAGCAGGGCCCGCTCCGACCTCCGACATGAGGCCATCGTACGTTCTGCTAGTGTTCCAGTGCTACAAAAGCCAGTCTGCGATCTCTCACTCTCCCGTGTCCGCTGGTATCAATCTCAGTCCCCAGTTATATTGCTAAGATGCCCAAATCAGTCATTATTGTCGGGTCTGGTGCCTTTGGTCTGTCATCTGCTTTGCACTTGGTTAAGAATGGCTACACAGACATCACGGTGTTTGACCGTTTGAATCTACCTGATCTGAAGTTCTCCTTTGAGTTTGGTGCTGACACCGCTTCTGCTGATATCAACAAAGTCTTCAGGGCTTACTATGCCGATAAGGAATATTACCATCGTCTAGCATTGAAGGCTAAGACCCACTTCGACCAATGGGATGCGGAAGTCAGATCCTTTAGTGACGAAAAGGCTCAAGAATTGGGGTATACAAGCAAGAGAATCATCGATAACACCGGTTTGATCAGATTAGATAACACACCTGAATTGACCAGTGATGAAAGATTCAATTTGAAGAGTTTCACCGAATCTGGGTTAAGAGACACACAATTTGATATCAATGACTCGAAAGACACACAGAGGGCCAAAGAGACTGGCTGGTTTGAGAAGTTTGATGCCTACGGTTTACAGAAAAGTGGTGCCCTTGGTCATATAACTGGTGTTTTGGACTCGACCTCTGGTTTGATCTACGCTTCTAATGCTTTAACATATGTCTACCACTACTTGATTGAACATGGCGTGAAATTCATCACTGGTGAACCTGAAGGTGTGCTATCTGAATTCATTCAAGATGGTTCTGATGTGAAAGGTATTCTAACAAAAGATGGTAAGAAGCATTTTGCCGACTTGACGATTGCCGCTGCTGGTCCATGGACCGCATCTTTACTGCCTGAACTAGCTGGTTTAAGTGAAGCCCATACTGGTAATGTGATCTTGATAAAGATCCCAGATGATAGAAAGGATTTACAAGAGAAGTACGCTAAGATTCCAATCTTAAACTGGAGAGTCGGTGAATCCAAGGAGAAAGAGAAGTTTAGTGGGTTTGGTGTCTTCCCATTGACCGATGGCTATGTGAAGATCATCACTAGACAAAGAAAGTATGCTAATCCTATCAAGTTGGAAGATGGTACAATCACTTCTCAGCCATTAACTACCAGATCAAATCCTCCAGAATCAAGACTATCTAAAGAGCTAATCACCACTCTCAAGGACTTCATTAGGGTCTTTTTACCTGATTTAGTGGAATTTGGGATCACCAAGACTCAACTTCTATGGTACACTGACACTATCAACAACGATTTTATTGTCGATTTCCCTCCAAACAAGAAGAACTTACTAGTCGTCACTGGTGGCTCTGGTCATGGCTTCAAATTCACTCCAGTGCTAGGTCAATTTGTCGTTGATGTCATTGAGGGCAGAGAGAATGAATACACCAAAATCTTCAAATGGAGAGATCCAAAAGATTACCATGACATCAACAAAATCACTGGTATCAAGAACGGTGAAGATTCTTACCACGAACAAGAATTAGCCTCAGTTGATGATTTCAAGTTCACTACAGATGATTTAGCCAGACTGATCGATTTCTAATCGTATTTAGCTGGCTTAGCGACCTCGTATAGATAGTTACCTAAAGTGATGATGTCCCATGAAGGCAATTTGTACTTTTTGAAGATGGCGTGTTTGAAAGGTGGAATGTTTGTACACTCAATGATTAGCCCCTTGATATCGTGCTTAGTAACCAGCTCGTCAACAGCTTCCAAAATTTCAGCCTCAATGGCTTCATAGTCGTACTCTTCATTGTTTCTCATCAATCTTTGAAACTTGCCGCCTTGCTTAACACCAGCGATTGGAACATCATAGTCAACACCAACGGCAGCAAGATGTTCTTTACCTAGACTCAATGAATCAAAGGTGACGATACCAAGCTTAGCATCTTTTGGAATCAATGATTGTGCAATTGGGATCTGTAATAAAGAAGAAGTACCCACTGGGACGCTCAACTCGGCTTGTAGAATTGGGTGAATAGTGGCTAAGAACCCACAAGAGGTGATAATGGCAACAGCACCTTCCTCAACCAGTTCCTTAGCAGCTTCAATCCATCTGTTGACAAAGTCAGACTTGTAGTTCTTGGAATCGAACACCACGGCCCCATTTGTGTTGGGGACGATTTTGATCTTGACTGGGATTTTCCATGTATCCAGATTCCCAACGTCACCGACAGGTCTGTAGAAAGTCGTATCGACTTGAAGGATACCTAAGAATGGTTCAGACATTTGTAGTGGTAGTTCTGCTGTTGTAGACAAACGCAGTGTATCTACAATTGTACTTTCTGGAATAAATGTGAAGATGCTTGGACCCTTTTATACTTTTGAGCCACAGTAATCAGTGCTTATCAAATCTAGATCGGCCTCATAGGTCATAAGGTACCTCAAATTACAGTGAACAAAAATAACGTATCAACATAAAAAAGACATTAAGTAGCGAGTTAGCTGTATATACAAAACTTCATTGATCTTCAATATTCTTCAAACGACTTTATATGGGTATTCAAAAGTTCTGTCTTTTCTCTTCCATAATTTTCTCTTTCTCTTGGTGGTGACATGCTCCACAAACTTCTCTTCACAGTGCTCCTTCTTGAAAGCTCTGATGAATGATGGATCCCAAAGCTCACTAGCGACACCTAAATCTTTACAAGTTCTCATCAATGCATTACTTCTGCAACCTTCAGTAGCAGTTGGAATACCATCAGCAGAGAAGTAATCCTGCTCACCACGAGCGATACTCACAAGTCTCCCTAGAGCAACCAAGGCGTATTCTCTTGTTAGTAGCTTGTCTGTGACAATTGTCTCAGATCTAGGAACAAGACCCCAACCACCAGCACCAAAGGCTCTGTTCAAGACACGACGGTACTTGATCTCTGGCAAGTAGATTAAACCGTCCGGTTTGATTTCAATGTCTTTAGGGTCAATCTTTTCAGCAAGAACCTCTTGGGCTTTCTCTGGGAATGGTTCTGATGCTAACCCATAGTATGATGTTGGCCAATGGATTTCACCTGGGATTGGAGATTGAGAAGGACTATCGTGTAGGTTGGATTGGAACAATTCATTCAATGATTGGCCCTTGATGGCTCTAGGCGTGGAATTGAGCTTGGAAGCGGAGTTGATGGACTGGCCAGACTGTAGACCAAACTCAGGAGGGTCGAAGAACTCTTCTGGGGTGGTTTCCTCTTTGGCAGGCGATGTTGATGTGGCCCTGGAGGATTTGGTGGCGACTTTTCTGGCAATTGGCGCAGCGCTTGGTCTGGTGGCAGAGGCGACGTAGGCTCTGCGGAAGACGGGTCTAAGCATGGCTGGTGGAATATGAGCTCTGGCGGTGCGCAACGGCGGAAAGGTGTTTTGTTCTGTTGTGTAGGTTTTGTGTGGAAAGTGCCATCTTTTTCTCGCATTTTTCCAGCTTCGCTCCTTCTCGCATTATCATGACAGGTCACATTTGAGATGGATTTGCTGAAAGTCGTCGAAAGGGTGGACAACTTCACCTATGAGCAAGTGCCTGGGGAGCTCTTCCACTTCAGATCACACGACGACGCGGTGTTGCTGGGTTATATCTTGCCAATTGTCGCTGATAGATTAGCCGGTTTCGAGGACTGTGTCATAGTCGACAATGAGAAGAGAACCGTTAGAATAAACCCTAATCTGGATACACTCAGCAAGAGAACGGAATCTTTCTTGAAGATCGCAAAGGATTTGAAATCTCTGGCCGTGTTCGAAACGTTGAATGGCTGGAGAAATGAGTTCTACACAGTCTATCACCCTAAGCATATCCCTTACATTGATCTTGAAAGAGCATTCTGCCCCTTGTTGGGGGTTGTGATGTATGGTGTCCATATCAATGGTTTCATTCCTCCATCTATATCAAAGACTAGTGACTGGCAATTCTGGGTCCCGAGAAGGGCTGCCAACAAGGCCACTTTCCCAGGTATGCTTGATAACACAATTGCCGGTGGTATGGGTGATGGGGTTGGTGTTCATGAGTGTGCTGTCAAGGAAAGTTACGAAGAAGCTGGGATAAGTAAGGAGTTTCTCCAAGGTAGACTGAAACCTGCTGGTTCCATTTCCTATATCTTTAGCCATGCCGTTGATTTCCAGAGTGAGAAAGGTCTCGTTCAACCAGAATATGAGTATGTGTATGACCTTGAGTTTGATAATGAAACTGTGCCATACCCTGTTGATAATGAAGCTGAAGACTTCAAACTTATGGGTCTTGAAGAACTGTTGGAGAACTTACGCCAATTCAAAGTGAAGCCAAATTGTTCTCTCGTGATCATTGACTTTCTAATTAGACATGGTATTGTCACGGCTGAAAACGAACCAGACTACGCTGAAATTGTGACAAGACTTCACCGTCGCCTTCCTTTTGATCTGAGATAGGATGGCATTACACGATATCCCTACACAGACTCTGTGTCCGGACCTCTAGGCGTTCGTAGTTCTATACCCAAGACCGTAGCCAGGGCAACCGATATTGGCCAGGGCACACCCAAATCGATTCGCGCCTCGCCTGAAAAACCAGAAAAATACACGTCAAACACTTAACAAGTGTCAAACAACCACCTTGAAACCGTCCAATTGCCCTCAAAAATGTCTTCTCTTCGCAAGAGAAACGTCAAAGGCACTGCAAAGAAGGTCGAAGACGCTCCAGCCGTCGAAATTGTGGAAAAGGCACCTCTCCTGGCAGCACAGCCATCGGACGACAACACTGCTCTGCACACATTGGCTCTTGTCTCATTGACCACTGCTGCTTTCTTCACCCGTTTCTACAAGATTCAATACCCAGACCAGGTTGTTTTCGATGAAGTCCATTTCGGTAAGTTTGCCTCTTACTACTTGGAAAGAACATACTTCTTTGATCTGCACCCACCTTTCGCCAAATTGTTAATTGCCTTCGTTGGGTACTTAGTTGGTTACAATGGTGCCTTCAAGTTTGACAACATCGGTGATTCTTACATCTTGAACAATGCTCCATATATCAGTTACCGTTCCTTGAGTGCCATTTTGGGTTCATTAACCGTTCCAATTGTCTACCTGACCTTGAAAGAACTGAATTATTCTGTCCCTGCCGCCGTGTTTGCTGCATTGTTGGTTCTATTTGACAATGCTCATGTTGCTGAGACAAGACTGATTTTGTTGGATGCCACATTGATCATCGCTGTCGCTTTGTCCATCTATTCATATGTCAGATTTTACAAAGAACAACAGAAGGAATCTTTCACTGCCAAATGGTGGACTTGGTTAGCTTTGACTGGTGTTTCGTTATCATTGGTCATCTCCACTAAGTACGTTGGTGTGTTTACTTTCATCACCGTTGGTTTTGCTGTTGCCATTGATCTATGGTACCTACTAGATATTGAATCCGGTTTGACTATCAGACAGTTCACCAGACATTTTGTTGCTAGATTCTACGGTTTGATTGTCCTACCATTCTTCATCTACTTGTTCTGGTTCTATGTCCATTTTGCCATTTTGACAAAGTCTGGTCCTGGTGATGCCTTTATGTCTGCTGAGTTCCAAGAATCACTAGGTGACTCTCCATTAGCCAAAGAAGCAAAAGAATTGAACTATTATGATGTGATTACTTTGAAACATAAGGCCACCGATGCTCTATTGCACTCACATGCTTACCGTTACCCACTGCGTTATGAAGATGGCCGTGTTTCTTCCCAAGGTCAACAAGTTACTGGTTTCTTTGGCGAAGATGTTAATAACTACTGGAAGATCTTGCCTGTCAATGATTTCCCAGAAGGTGATCAAGCCGGTAAACCTGTTCGTATTGATGATCTTGTTAGATTCTACCACGTTAACACAAACTCATATCTATTGGCCCACGATGTTGCTTCACCATTATATCCAACTAACGAAGAATTTACTGTTGTGGACCCAGAAGCTGCTGCCCAAAGATTCAATGAAACTTTATTCAAGCTGCAAGCTTCAGACAAGGCCAACAAAGGTTCTATTGTCAAGACCAAGGCTAGTTTGGTTCGTGTCTTACATGCAGCCACAACTGTTGCTCTATGGACCCATGATGACGTGACCTTACCAGATTGGGCTTTCAACCAATTAGAAGTTAATGGTAACAAGAAGGTTCAAGATTCTACCAATGCCTGGTACTTCGATGAAATCAAGGACTTGAATGATGCTAGACAATTTTATGTTCCAAAGCCAGTCAAATACATTCCATTCTTCAAGAAATGGTGGGAATTACAAATCTTGATGTTTGAGCAGAATAACAAGTTGAGTTCTGAGCATCCTTTTGCTTCTGACCCATTGACATGGCCTGGTTCTTTGTCAGGTGTCAGTTTCTGGACCGAGAACGATAAGAAGCAACAGATCTACTTCTTGGGTAATTTGTTTGGTTGGTGGACTGAAGTTTTGGTTTTGGCTCTATTTGCTGGCTTTTTCGTCACTGCAAAGGTTCTGGAACAAAGAAGAATCCAGGTCATCACCGAAATTCAAAAGAAGCAACTGTTCAACATTGCATTTTTGTACATTGGTTACCTGTCCCATTATGTCTTCTTCTTTTTGATGTCTAGACAAAAGTTCTTGCACCATTATCTTCCAGCCCATCTGATTGCTGCGCTGTTAACTGCTGCTATTTTGGAATTCTTGATTGGGAGAGGTAAAGTCTTGAATTTGACTTTGATAGTGTTGAGTGTGGGTTTGATTGCCACATTCGTGTTCTTTGCTCCAATCACTTATGGTGATGTCAGTTTGAACGTTGATCAAGTTAAAGCCAGAGAATTCTTTAACACTAAACTACATTTCTCCAAATAGATCATATCATCATTAAAACATTGAAATCAAACATTACTTATTTATTCAGTTCTGTAGAACCCGACCAGTAAACTAACCTTCATTCATAGGTACGTCATCATTTGTAAGATCCTGTTGCTTGACTGTTTCCGGTAGATCAACTTTTGGAACGGACGTTTCTCTTCTTGTGTCTGGTGTTTCAGCAGCAGTAGGGGTTCTTGAATCTGGTGTTAAAGGAGCCTCTGAGATATCATGATCTCTCACTGGTTCGGATGCATCAGTATCCTCCTTATTCAGATGTGATTCACGTAGCTCCAAACTGATTTCAAAACCTTTATCATCTGTGATTCTTTCATCTTTCAACTTACCTTCCAAGACCTTACTCAGGTTGGCTGCAACTGCCAATATATCTCTTCTGGCAACCTTGGATTTCACCGTAGCAGCTTTCGTATTGTTTTCGACAGCAGCTGGGACTTCAGGCAACGTCAGCTTTCCTTCGGATTCCAATTTGAGGTAGAACTTCAAATAGACACAGTTGAAAGTATCATCGACCAATGACGTTGAGCCAAAACCATTGTTCATCTTTCTCAATTCATAAATTTCCAACAAAAGCACGAATAATGGAATCTCATCAGCTTGGACTTCTGCACTCTTGTAGGTATTGATCAAAGACTCTGACTTTTGCATGAATTCAGTGAAATTCAACTTTGGAACTTCAACATCAGTATAGCCAGGTTCAGCACCCACAATTTCTTTAACCAATTGACATACTTTTGAAATAGCCTTGTCCCAGTGTGTAGGCAAATCAATCATGCTAGCACCGAAACGACGTAATTTCTTTGTGAACAAGACCAAATTTTGAAGTTCAAATAGTTTCTCTGCAACGTCCAGATAGAAGTCAATGTATTTAGAAGTATAGGAGAAGTGTTTACCAGCAGGTTCAAGTTCTGGTTTCCAAATGGAAATAAGACTCTTATTAGTGGCCTTCAAAGCAACGATGGATTCAATCTCATTGTAAGCAGCCTGGTAATCACCTTTCTCGTAATAGACCTTAGCAATTTTGTATCGTGGTTGATGGTGCCATTTTCTTTTGTCAATTGAAACCAGTTTTCTTAAGCATTCAATCAAGTAACTCTCAAATTCAGCTTTTTCACTTCCAGCAACATCAATCTCGTCAAAAAGAGGAACCTTTTTCAACCTTTCAATAGCATGGTTTGGTTCATAGGACCCATCTTTCACGTACTTGTAAGTCAAAGAGCATAAAGAGTACAAAGCTTCAATTTGAGTGTTGTTCAAGGCACAGCTTTTACCAATGGTGTTGAGCACCTTCCCAGCAGGATAGTTCAATTTGTGACGCACTTTGGACAACAGGTGATAATTTTGCCAATTTGATTTATCAGCGGAAATTGCCACAAGTATAACTCTTTCAACAATCTTGAGAATTGATGTCTTCTTCGAATCAGTTAGCACAGCAGAGACACCAACAATATCACCATTTGTCAATACCTTTCTTTCAGAAGTAGTTAGGAAGCACAAAGACTGCATTGGAGTGAATAGAGCATGGTATAAATCTCTCGAGAGTGAGGAGAATAGTGCAGCCTTCAAAGTTTCATCAACATCACTTGAATTAGCCATAACACTGATAGCCATGAGATAGCACAGAATAGATCTTCTTTGTGTGTTTGCAGTTACCAGCTTCTTGTCCAACGAGTTCAACTTATCGGCAGTCCATGTTAGATCATCTTCAACCATGAATGAATAAGCTTCAGCCAATGAGAACCATGTTTCAATTCTGTTAGACCCAGTCACCAAATCATACTTGAGCATCTTGACGATATACTCCAAGTCAGTACCCTTGGCTTGTGCAGCCTTTCTTCTAGTACGGTACAAGTTCAAATTGGTCAAACCTTCAAGGTAGTAAAGCCCCTTATCGAAGACACTCTGTTCTGGTCGATCTGACTTTCTAAATTGTTGTATTAAAGTCCCAGTCAAAGCATCACGGAACACAGAAAGATCTAGACCTGATTCCAAGAAAAGATGAAGTAAGTAATCGTTTCTTTGGTAAGGAGAATGTTCTAGGTCAGGTTCACCGAATGATAAGTGTAGTGTTTCAAGAGCATTTTTCAGTTCTGGTTTCAATGATGACTGGAACAAGATGTTTTTCTTTCTCAGGATTGAATCAAGAATGTAATCAGAGAATTCCAGAGCAGACTCTTTGTTGAATTCAGACTTAGACGTTTGGTGGTCAAATGGGAGGAATGTCTCAGAAGTGATGTAGATATGAAATCTGCAATTTAGATGCTGGAGAAGTTCTGCTTCAAATAGAGTAGTATCAGCTGATTTCAAAACATCTTGACCAACCTTCAATAATCTGCCATTGGAAGAATCACAGAAATTCATGTTACCAACCTCAGCATGAATCACGTTGAAAAACTCAAGTTGGTCTTTGATCTGAGTACCACGTAGAAACAATGAGAAAATAACAGTGAGCGTGTCAATAACAATATCTCTGATCTTAGAGGTTGACCTAGAGCCATTTCTGTTGTGGATTTTGAAAGAGCTCTCAAACAGGCAATAGGGGTAAAGAACCTTGAAGAAATCCAACGTCTTCTGCAAAAGATCTGTACCAAACACAGTGGAATCCCACTCATGATCTTGAAGTAGCTGGGCGAACCCTGAAATGTAATCACCGAAATAAGCAACCGTTGTCACCAAGATTTGATACCTTTGGGCCTCTGATTGACGTAAATACCCCTCTGATGATAGTTGTTCAAATAGCAAAGGTAGGACCAGCTTGAAAGCTTGCCCATAGGAGGTGAGATTTGATTGTCTGGAATAGTAACTCAACAAAATCTTCCAAAGCTTTAGCTTCAAAGCAATGGAGCTCTCATCAATGAAACGAATCATTGACAATTGTTCTTCCGATAGATCATTTGAAGTGGTGGATAGAAGTAAACTTTCTAAAAGATTGACAGTATCTTCAGATTCGGTTGAGTTTAGTGATTTTTCAAAAGAAGTAATGACATTGAGCTTATCACTCTGAGCCTTGATGGTTGACAAGTTTAAGGAAGGAATAAATTCATAGTTTGGGTTCAAAATGTTGATCACAACGGACTCACCAGAAATGCTTGAATAAAGACTGTTGAATTCGTCTTTGATTTGGTCAATTGGTTGTCCTTGGGAATGCTGAAGATATAGAAGCGAGCACCACTGAACTCTGTATTGTAGCTTCAAATCATTCAAGTCTTGATCTTGAAGATATAACTTCCATCTGAGTACAATTGGATGTAAGTGTTCAATCTGATAAGATAAATCACTTTGCTGTTTAGCAGATAAACCTCTAGCTTTTGATCTCTGTTTCAACGATATCCAACTGTTCAATAACACTTCAAATACAGATACCCCATAGTTCTGAAGGGAGGAAGATGAGAACTCACTGAACATTGTTTCTTCACTTACCAAGACAAGGTTCTCCAGTGAAGTGTAGAGGTCCTTCTCAAATACAAAGTCAGTGACAGGACATGTATCATTTTGACCCAACAACACTTGTAGTAATGAGGTTCTAACGTGTGTGTAATGCAAGCCCTGATGTTTCTCAATAAATGCAGCAGCTGAAGAATCATCTAAGTCTATCAGTGTCTCATCACTAAGTAGGCCACCTGTGAATGTACTTGAATTGAAAAGCTCGGTTAGGGCAATCTCAGAGTTGTCGGTACCAGCCGAATCTTGAAACAGCGTTTCTGTTAGTTTGTTATTCCAATTCTGCAGACAATTGAAAAAGTCGGTAATGTGTAGACCTGAAGAGCTCTCCTCAACTGCATTGATTGATTCCAAGTCAAATTCGAACTTAACACCAACCTTTTCAAGATACAGGTTTAGATTTTCAATAAAACTCTGATCCCCGATTGTCGTAGATTCATGGCCAGTTTCAGTATCATTTAACTGTTTCACACGTTTGCTAGATCTTTGTGGAACATCACCGGATGCACTTCTCTTCTTTTCCGAAGGTTCATCAACAGTATCAACAGCTATTGGCCCAGGATCACCAGAGTACGGATCTTCAGTTTCAATTATTTCATCTGTAGCATGATTGGTGGCTTCCGGTGGAGTCCCTGATTCACTGGCTCCAATTTCTTCCTCGTTGGCAGGATTTCTCACCGGATCACTGGGCTCTGCAGGGTTCGCCGTCTCAATCGATCCATCTTCTTCTCTCTCACATTCTTCGTTACCAGCTTCAGTGGTGACAGCTATCTTCGTACCTCTGGTACCACTTGAATCACCCAGCTCAAACTTGATAGAAGTAATTGGACTTTCCAAAAAGAAATAAAGATCTTTAGCCTTGTTATGTTTGGTCTTGGCTTTCGGCAGAAGGTTGTTCAGTTCAGAAGCTAGTGATTTCCATGTTGGATTAACAATTCTCACTTTCTCAGTTTGTGATTCCTGAAACTCTTGATGACGAGTGTTGAGATGTGCAATTGCTGGCAATAAGAATGTCAAGTTTTCATCTTTCAGAGTTGGTAATCTGGAATCGACAAGATTTGATTGAGATACACCAATGTTTATCAGGATTTGCCTCTCCTCTTGTTCAAATAGAAGGTGATCCTTGCTCTTCTGTCTATTTCTCAAATGGATAATTGAGTCCTTGTTCTCATCCTTCATCAGCTCGTATTCAACCACGAATCTTGACAATCTGTCATTCTTCATAAGCTTGAAAATACCCAAAAGAAGCGCCACAACAGTCGAATCACCATCAGTGTATTCAAGACATGTGATTAGGTCATCAATAGAGTTCAAAAGGATGTCCAATGCTTTCTTAGGGTCTAGTGAATCGAAATTTGATCGAAGTTCTTCGAAGTGGAGTAGCCCTCTGTTACGATGGGCCAAGTAGCGAAGCGTTCTGACTGTTGGGGTAATGATTGACCGCGTGTCATCAATGATCACCTGAATCTTGAAGAGTTCTTTAAATTCCAAGTCTGCTGATGTGAATGCACCATCCTTTTGATACTTCAAAGCTTGTTGGAAGATCTTGAAAGCTTGTTCGATCTGTTCTGGTTAGTGGCCTGCTTTCCATATCATCCACGAAAGAAACGTACCTGTAGCTCTCGCGTGTGCTCCTCTGCGTCAAAAGCAGCATCCTCTGCGCTTAGGTTGAGCGCGGTAAACGACATGGATGTGCTGTTATGCTAAAATGCTTTAGTTATGTGTCAAACATGGTTGGGCGTGTTTTTGATTGTAACGTGCCTTTGAAATTCTAATGCGCCGGGTAAACTACTTATAGGCGCCGGCGGCGGCGGCCCCATCGCCCTCAATAACAGAGAGACTAGGAGGGTCTGTTACCAGAATAGACCTCTTAGATATTATTATTGAGGCCGCATTACTCACTTTCACTACAGATATAACATATTAGACAGCTATAATGTATTCAAATACCGGTAGTAAAAAGGTACTAGATGGGCGCTACAATAGAACAGTTCAATGTAATCAGTTTTCAAGTCAATTTTGCTGGATTCAGGCTAGTTGCTGATAAAGTGACGACGCAATGCACAAGCAGACCCATAAATAAAGTCAATCTGGTGATCTTTCATAGCTTCTTCTTGCTCTTTGAATGCAGCCACCAAGAACCCACCTGATCTCAAGTATACCTCGATCGGTTTGACATTGTTGTTGATCTTGTCATTCCTGATGATCTTCTTCTTTCTCACTAGTTTGGAGTTCACCCTGTAAAATGGCATAACAATACCTGATCTATGTTTGATAGTTGAATTGGTGACATTATCAAAGAAAACACCAAATTCAGAGCTCAATGAAAGGTAATAAATATGAGACTCAAGAAATGCATCTGTATTGGTGTATCCGTAGGACCCCAAGATACGACTGATGACTTGCTCTTTGTCAATTTTCTTCAATTTCTCAGCATGTGAAAACGTTTCAACATCAACCGTGTTTTCTGTAGGAAAGTATTCTGATGATATCTGGTAGCGTTGGGTCACTCTGATTTCAACAATAGCACAGAAATCATAGCTTATCTTTCTAAGGATGGTCTGAGATAGGGAATTGGAAGCTATTTTTATATCTCTTGAAGATGTAAGTGTTTTCACAACATCAGAATCGAATAACAACTCTTGGACCTTAGAATCAGTATCTTTGTTATATCTGAAATTGAAGTTTTGGGAGTACTGACTACCTGATCCATCTTTCTCATACACTGAGTGATTCCCTTGAGATGTTGGTCTCCCAATAACTTGTAACAATGGAACTGTACCCGCTGGTTGATCTTGGTCATTCATTGGGTTACTCAAGATTGTCATGACTTCATCCGCAAGTTCTTGTAGAAAATCATTCTGCTTTTTTGTAAACTCTGTACGAGGGAAACTATCAAACACAGCAAACACGCCAATAACAGTACCTAGCTTTGTTACCAATGGAACACCTGCATAGAACTTGATATATGGAACATTCTTGACAAAAGGGTTTCTAGAAGTTCTCCAGTCTTTCGATGCATCTAACAATACAAAGTTACCGGATGATAAAACAGCATGAGCATCAATTGAAACCTTCTTTGGGCACTCAGTGATATTGAGATTGGTTTGAAACTTGTTGATTTGTCTCTTGTTATCAACCAAGGAGATGGAAGCACCTTTTGAGTTGAAATGTTTCGAGGCTTTGGCAATCAACTTCATGAAAGGTTGTCTGTTCTTCCACTGTTCGTTATTCATGTACTTTTGAACCGACCGCAACCGAGTGACCTCATTGTAATGATCTGGTGGAGTCATGACATCGCCATCGTCAAAACAGGACGGACACGGGACGTTAGATAAGTTCCATTTCCCTTTACTGTAAGCATCTAGAAAGTGTGTTCTTGTTAGCGGCACCTTTTGAATAGCAGAACTGTTGGGAGGAGGTAGAAGTGTTTGGCCGTTCTTCAACACCAATCGCTTAGTATCCGAATCCTTTGAATCAGCCATTGTCTAGTTAGCAAGATCTGTATGGGTTTGTTCGCAACACAGCCAGCAGCTGGTAGTACTATGTGAGTTCCGAATTTTTCATTTTTCACTGGGTCTCTGAACAACAGTTTTGTGTAATTGTGGTTTGCGGCTCCACGACTTTGTGGTTTATTTTCATGAAGTTTCGATTTGTACGTGCACTCGTTCTTAGCAAAATTGTGATGGTGTTTTGGAAGATGCCGCTGTTAGTGTGGGTCGCAGTATCAGTTTATACACAAAGAGTGACCACAAAGAGCTAGGCGCTGCCAATATTTAGTATTTATACGAACTTTTAGAATTTGGTACCTGTTGTAAGCAATATCACTTCGGTTACAAATTGTTACTTCACAAAAAATGAAAAGTAGCTGTACTTCCCAGTGTCTATGCATTTAAGGCACGCAACGACAAAAATGGCCGATTCTATGGAAGTTGATGTATGTGCAGAACCTTATACCAGGGTAATGAAGACCAGCACTAACCCGCTGATAGCAAGAAGTGATAGTGAGACCCAACTCCGTGTGGCTTCATGGTGTTGACAATTTATCAACAAAGGAAGTGAAAGCATACGTAAAGCTTTACGTTGACCACGATTTTAAAGTTGAATGGATCAATGACTCCGCATGTAAGTTAGAAAGGATACTATATATGCTCATGGGACATTAACTAATGGATTTCAAAGTGAACATCGTGTTTGAAGAGGACTCGGAAGCCCAAGAGGCATTAACAAAACTATCAACGACTGAAGTGACAAACATACAAGAGGAAAGACCAATCAAGAGTATCGAGGGCCAAAAGGATCAAGAATTAACAGCAAGAATAAGTAATACTGGTGATAAGAAGGTGAAGAATGCTGCTCAGTACTCAAGATATTACTTGTTTAACCCACAAGAGGAGAAAAGATACAGAAAAAGAGATAATTATCGTGATAGAGAACCAGTTAGAAGAAGAAGATCAAACGTTGATGAAGAATTATTCCCTACGAAGGCTTCAGAGTTCATTGCTCCAGATGATGACATTATCAACAAGGATAACGAAGATGAAAAGAAAGATGATCAAGAAGAGGACTTATTCTCAAGAATTGGCACCAAGGGTGATTTAAGTTCCAGAATTGGGAAGTCTGAAGAGAAAAAGAACCATAAGACTTCAAGTGGTGATCTAGGCTCAAGAATCTCCAGTAAAGACGATGAAGAAGATCTATTTTCAAGAATTGGGGATAAGAAGAAAGAGTCCGAAAGTAATTCCCTGTTGGATAGATTGTCATAAGTGGCACAATTCAACGAAGACGTTACATATAACACACCAGAATGTACTATATATATCAAACTACCAATTGTACAAAAGTGAATAATTCTATTAATCAATAATTGGCGTCAAAAAACGTAGTGAGAGTAAAAAAGGTATAAAACGTCACAAAAAAGATGTACTCCAATACTCCTTTGAACTTTAGGTATAAATAAGGATTTCATTGGGTATATGGGATGGAAGAAGGATAAAAAGATGGATGATGATGATCAATCAATGCTAAAGTGTATAATTACCCAGCTTATAATAACAAAGCTAAACCGGCAACTAAAGCAGAACCAACACCGGCACCGTAAATACCGACAGCAGCATTGGCAGAGGCATCAGCAGTGTGTTCTTTGGTTTTGTCAAATCTACCGTACTTGTGAGTACCAGTTGAAGTGGATTTCTTTGATTCTTTGGTCTTGTCAAATCTACCGTATTTGTGAGTACCAGTAGTGGTTGACTTTTTAGATTCTTTGGTCTTATCAAATCTACCATATTTGTGGGTACCAGTAGAGGTAGACTTCTTGGATTCCTTAGTCTTGTCAAATCTACCGTATTTGTGGGTACCAGTAGAGGTGGCTTTCTTTGATTCCTTGGTCTTATCGAATCTACCGTACTTGTGGGTACCGGTTGAGGTTGGAGCCTTTGACTCTTTAGTCTTGTCGAATCTACCATATTTGTGAGTGTTGGTGCTGGTAACATCGGCAACGACTTCTTCTTCGGCGACAACGACGGAGGCAGCTAGAGCAGCAGCACTGACCAAGGTGGAGAACTTCATTATTGCAGAATTGCTAGACAGAGAGGTATGGGAACTGAAGGGATGAAGTTGAAGTTTTTTCTTTTTGGCTTCTCGGTTGTTGTTGATTTTTTTCTTGGGAACTCTTTTCGTTCGCTCCCATTCCAGCCGATGACGGCATTTTGGCCCAAAACGGATGTCGCGCCGCCCCATCGGGAAATCGGGCAGCCTTTTTGACGCAGCTGTGCGGGATTTTTCGCTTCTCGGTTATCAATTGGCGCGGAATGGCGCAAATACCTCGTGGCTACAGGCCCAATTAGGAAATACGAGCCTCTGTTTAAGCGAAAACAGCATTGCGCAATTGCCTGATTGGGTAACTCTGTCAGAATGGGCCCAAAACTGTCAAATTTTTGGTGTGCTACCAGATTGCAGTGCCAGTGGCCGGTAGCTGGATGCTAAGGATGGTATCTAAGTCTAGATTCACTACTCGATGACCCACATTTCCCAGCCAGTGCCAATTTTCGTCGCCTGTCTCCAATCTGCCATTTTTTCCCGTGCAAACGCTCCTTTACAAAATCCAGCAAAGGCTAAAAAAAATGAACAAAAGGCGCATTTTGGATCTAAATCAGAGCTCTAAAAGCCTGCGAATTTGCAACTAGCAGCTGACATAATGAGCAAAGCTGCGTTGAGCAAATACAAGATCGTGTTCCTGGGCGAACAGGGTGGTAAGTTGGGCTTCGGAGTGATTGTAACCGCTGAGTTTTTACTAACAAGTTTTCACAGTTGGTAAGACATCGTTAATAACGAGATTCATGTATGATACCTTTGACGACAACTATGCCGTGAGTAGCTCTGCATCTGACTATAATGAATGAGGAAATGACTAACAAATACACATAGGCCACCATTGGGATTGATTTCCTTTCCAAAACTATGTATTTGGATGACAAGACAATAAGACTACAACTTTGGGATACCGCAGGTCAAGAGAGATTCAGATCATTAATACCTTCATACATCAGAGATTCACACGTTGCAGTCGTCGTGTATGATATCACATCCAAAAAGTCATTCGAATTAGTTGATAAATGGATTGAGGATGTCAAGGCAGAAAGAGGTGAAAATGTGGTTTTGTGTTTGATCGGTAATAAGAATGATTTTGTCGATAAGAGACAAGTTTCCATAGAGGATGGTGAGAAGAAATCCAAGGACTTGGAATGTCAGATCTTCCTAGAGACAAGTACTAAGCTAGGCTACAATGTGAAGACCTTGTTTAAGAAGATTGCAAAGACTTTACCAGAATTTGAAGAGAGCAAAGATGATAAACCAGAAAGTGAGTATTTCGACGAGTATAACCAGCAGAATCTTTTACTAACAAACGCACAGTGATCGACATCACGGTAGACAAGAATGAAGAAGAGTCCCAGTGTCAATGTTAATGAATTAAAGTGTACAATAGCATGAAATGAGCCTTTTTATAGGTGGTTTTCCCTTAGCGTACGCGTAGTCTGCCAATTCTCACCGTGTCAGAACATCTCCACACCAATACTAAAAAAACACCAAAGTGAAAGTAAGGAGAAAACATGTAAAACAGCTTCACAAGAAGGACACAAACAACGAGCTCCACCCAGCTGTACCATGTTCAGAACCACTGGGATAGAAAGTTTCAAGCAGCTGCACAAGCCTCTGGTTTATAGACATCTGGCCAGAACCGTGGTCACCAAACAGGATGTCACACCAAGGGATTTACCAATCAACCAACCTTTAGGTTCAAACGAAATCCCTTCAAACAAAGTCGAACATGTTGTCACAAGTTTGGATAAGATCACTAACTGGGTCAGAAAATCCTCCTTCTGGCCCGTGACTTTCGGGCTAGCCTGTTGTGCTGTTGAAATGATGCATCTATCCACACCACGTTATGATCAAGATCGTTTGGGTATCATCTTCAGAGCTTCTCCAAGACAATCAGATATCATGATAGTTGCAGGGACTTTGACCAACAAGATGGCTCCTGCTTTGAGACAAGTGTATGATCAAATGGCTGAACCTAAATGGGTCATTTCAATGGGGTCCTGTGCTAACGGTGGTGGTTATTACCATTATTCTTACAGTGTGGTTAGAGGCTGTGATAGAATCGTCCCTGTTGACGTCTATGTTCCTGGTTGTCCTCCAACTGCTGAAGCATTGATGTATGGTGTCTTTAGATTACAGAAGAAGATCTTGAACACCAGAACCACCAGATTGTGGTACAGAAAGTGATCTGAATATCTTGATTACCTTTCGACTTATTTATTCCTATTTATCTTATTTATTAACTTATTTATCATATTTATTGAACAGAGAATAAACATTTGTTCCTATCAGGTGGCTGTATTGTAAAAGGTGTGTTGCATTACATAATCCTTCCCCAAGCCTATTTGTTCTCTCGCTTGTGACGTTTACAGAAGGCGAAAAAATGATATTCTGGGGAAATTTTTTAGCAGTAAGCTAAAAAGGTGTTTCTTGATACAAAGTCCTAGTTATCAAACGCCAAAAGACGCCTTCAAGATGCCATTCAAGAATGCAGTCCAATACGAGTCACCCGGGTTCGTGCATCCGTCTAATGAGTTGCTTCTCAGTCGTCTGATGGCTTATTACATGGCTCAGACCCCTAATGCAGATCATCGCAAAAGCATACATCCAGACAACAATGACATCCAACAGTTGAACTTAAAACAAAGACTGCACCTGTATCATAGCACGACTGAAGCATTACAAGACTACTTGGACTCACATAAGTTATGGACTGCTAATTTCCATGTGGATGAACGTAATCCTTCAAGAAATGATCATGAACAGTCGTTGAATACTTATCAATTGGACAGGTTTATCAATTATCTACATGTGCCAAAAGTTCTAGGTAGAGAGCCTCCTCCAGGGCTAGTGCATCATACTTCGGCTCACATTGGTGATGAAATCTATACATTTGGTGGGATTGTCAACTTATTTACTACCCAATCGTCTGAAAACATCGATGTTTCCAAGATTCATATCAAATGCAATGCTAAATTTCCCTTCCCATTAGATGACAAGATCCTACACAATCCAACAATGGTGCCCAATAACGATCTTTATGTGATATCTGGGGAGACTAATCACTTGATTAAACCAGAGATTTCAGGTGAAGTTCCACCTCCATTGATTTGCATGTCTTCTTCTCCAATCACTCACAGACACATCTTTTACTATGGTGGCTTTCAATTTCATGATAAAGTTGAATACAGAGACGGAGAATTCTTCGTTGAAAGAGATGTTGAACTGAATAACCATGGTTATATCTTGGACACTGTTACGTTAAAATTCCAGAAATTCGAACTTGTCGCTTCACCAACTGTTGCTACCAAATATCCAGTCACGGTTCCAAGATTTGGTCATACGAGTACATCTTTCAATATCCACAAGAGATTAGATCGTGCTTTGGCCGGGATGACAATTCCAGCTACTGTGTTCATTATGGGTGGGTTTGAAACTGATGGGGATAATAAGAATAAGTTTAAACCTATTGGTGATCTTTGGAAAGTTGAATTCTCAATTAGTTATAGAGGGAAGCATGATTATTTGGTGTTTAATGATTCAATCCTTGCTACACCAATCTCCAATGTCTTACAATCACCAAATTTCCCAACCCCAAGAGGGTTTCATGTGGCTGAATTAGTTGATTCCAAGTTGTTAAGACCTGATGCTACCATAATGTCAAACACTAGAGAAACAGTATTAGAACATAAGGCGCCAAGTGTTAATGATAAGTTGAAAGTTGGATTAGCAAGACCTGCTTCACCAGACTCGTCCATTTCACAATTCTCATTTGATTCTGATAAGTTTAACAAAAGATTGGAGTTGAAACTATTGATCCATGGTGGTTCTTCAAAAGGTGATATTCTAGGTGATGTTTGGTATTTTGACCTTGATGAGGAAGTTTGGGCTCAACAAATCACATACTTCCCAAATTTTGATGAAAACTTTCAATTCCATAGAGAGAAGTTCAGATGTCAAACGAAGAAGACAAGTCATCATTCGGCTGTGATTGATAAGTATCTATGTCTATTCAATGGATGTACACCTGCAGATTTTAAAGACATCAATCCACAGACAGATTCCATTCCAGATATCTCACCACTAGCGGTTCCAATGGCCAACAACGACGGTGGGATTTACCAAAGAGTATTTGTCTTGAATTTGTCGAACAACACCTGGCTATTACCTAAAGTGCATCATCATATTGGAGATCTACAAGAGCACAATCCATTGTCGTTCATGGGCTGTTTAGGGTCAACTGTGACATATTCTGGGTCCAAGTTCATCGTCATTGGTGGTGTGTTGAGACCTAATCTGAAGAGTAACGCCGAAATGGATGGAGTGCAGTTGCTGAGCTCCGCAATGTCAGTACACGAGTATCCATTGGGTAGCTTCACCCGAGATCAGTCGATGCGGATCTAGTACCAAATAAACAGATAATGCGGAACGTGAGCAAAGTACAGTAGTCTACAGCGAGGTCCACTCGCCGTTGACGATCGAGGACAGGATCTGAGATCTGAGAATCGATGCCACAAACCAAAGCACAAATGCTAACCTTCTGCAGCTAGATTATGCGTGGTTGTGCCAGAAGGGCGTCCAGGTCCGCTATCGCGCAGCGCGCTGTGATTGGCCACCCGCCGGCGGACCCGCCTAGAAATTCGCGACTTTGCGCCTGGTTCCGCGAAACATCCCAGCCTGGCGAGGGCCAGAGTCGCCGTTGGAGACCCAGTGACCCAAACAAAAGGCCCGTTGCTCCTTATCCTTATCGCGCTTTATCGGCTCCCACCGAGCGTGCTCCTACCGCAGCGGAAACCCTGCGCGATGCCATGAGTCTCTCAAGAACTCGAGGCATATAAGTCTGTGGGTGTTTCCAGTCTCTAGATCCCCAAGATCCAAGCTCTCCAAGCTCTTAACCTCCAAGATTCAAGACATGTCCAGCTCCGAAGAGATCAAGAGAGAGAAAATCACTCCTACAAATTCCTCTCCGGAAAGTGGTGAAGTGTTACAGGCGTACATCTCTCCATCGGGCAGAAAGATCGATGGTGATGTTGCTTTGGACTTTGTCACTGCTACCCATGAAAAGATTGAACTAGATGCCGAGACTGATAAGAAACTGTTAAGAAAGATTGACTTATACTTGCTACCTTTACTATGTTTCCTATATGCTTTACAATTCATGGACAAATCCACAAACTCATACGCCTCAGTGATGGGGTTGAAGAAAGACCTAAACATGAAAGGTGATATGTATTCATGGACTGGTACTGCCTTCTATTTGGGTTACTTAGCTTTTGAATTCCCAGCCAACATGTTACTTCAAAGATTCCCACTGGCCAAGACCACTGCCTTTTTCATTTTCGCTTGGGGTATTATCTTATGTTTACATGCTACTCCAAACTATGCTGGGTTTGTCACTTTAAGAACTCTATTAGGTGTCTTTGAAAGTTCAATTTCCCCTGCAATGGTTATTCTAACTGGTCAATGGTACAGAAAGGAAGAACATTTCATCAGAACTGCCTTTTGGTTCAGTTGTAACGGGTTTGGTATCATTATGGGTGGTGCTATTGGTTATGCTTGTGAGAAACATGCTGCATCTTACTCCATTGCTGCTTGGAAAGTCTTGTTTGTTGTCACCGGTCTGATGACTATTGCCTTAGCCATCTTATTTGTCCTACATATCCCAGATAACCCAACCCAAGCTTGGTTCTTAACCGAACATGAAAAATTATTGGTCGTTGAAAGAATCAGAGTTAATCAACAAGGTTTTGGTAACAAACATTTCAAGAAATACCAATTATATGAAGCTTTAACTGACCCAATCACTTGGTTATGGTCCATCTTTGCCATTGCTTCAAACATTCCAAACGGTTCGTTAACCAATTTCAGTGCCATCTTATTAGCTGATGATTTTAATTACAAACCTGCACATGCGCTATTGATGAACATGCCAACTGGTGCTGTTGAATTGATTGGTTGTCAATTGATTGCCATCTCATCTAAATGGATTCCACAAAGATTGATCTTATCTTTTGGTGCCATGCTTATTTCATTCATGAGTGCTTGTCTATTGGCGTTCTCTGATGATAAACAAACAAAGTTGGCTGGTTACTACTTACTATACGTTTATCCAATCACCACAATCTGTGCCCTATCTTGTTTCCAATCGAACACTGCTGGTCATACTAAGAAAATCGTCACCACTGCCATTTTCTTCTGTTCTTACTGTGTTGGTAACTTGGTCGGTCCTCAAACTTTCATTTCTTCCCAAGCTCCAAGCTACATTGGTGGTAAGATTGCCATTGTCGTCTGTGACGCTGTTACATTAGTGGTGATCGCTTTGATCTACCTAAGATACAAATGGTCTAATGTTCAAAAGCAAAAAGGCATGTCCTCCATCACTGGTGATGAATTTGAAAACATGGAGTTTGCCGATTTGACAGACAAGGAGAACCCACACTTCAGATACTCTTTGTAGGAGTTTCTTTGCATCCTGCTTATGTTTAATGTTACGTTATAAATAGATTCTGCTTTTTAGATCTTGACCATCTAGAATACAACCGAGAGCCGACGCCCGAGTAACCCCAGTAAGGTGCATAGCTTAAGCCTTACGGTTAATCATCTCCAGATTTGCCTGCAACACCTGCAGCAGTCGGCTATCACGGAGCAGCCACCACGTACCAACAGGTGATTGTGAACGCCCACTGCAAAACGCACATGTCAAAACACAAAGAGCTTCTTCAGCTAGAGCCACGGTTGAACTTTAGAGGTGGCCAGGTTTTCTGCCTTGGTCGGCGTTAGTCGGGCGAAAGCGCTGCCAGATTATTTTTTTGGGGAATTTGGTTAGGCGGAGACCTCTGTTTATAAACAAACATTTTGGCCACCGCAAAAAGACAGAAACCAACCATGTACATATTGCTTACTTTTATACAAAGATTACTACTGCTGCTATGAGCGCTCCCTACAAGGGTTTTGACTCCGAAGTCGGAGATCAGATCCAAGAACTCGCTCGTCAATTCACAAACGCTTCACAACGAACACCGGATAAATCCAACGTCGATGATGCTTCCACTATTGCCTCCTCAATTGCTCCTGGTGTTTCTCCAATCAACAACACTGAGCTATCTCCAAGGTTGGACCCGAACTCTGACCAGTTTGACTCTAGATACTGGATCAAGAATTTCAAGGCATTCCAGAACAAAGATCCTGAGTATTACAAAACATTCTCCCTAGGTGTTGCCTACAAGAATTTGAGAGCCTATGGGAAAGCCACCGATACTGACTACCAAACAACTGTTCTCAATGCTCCCTTAAAGTACAGTGGGTTTGCCATCAAGAACTTATTCTACTCCAAAGAGAGTAAGAAAGCTGAAGAGTTCAACATTTTGAAACCAATGGATGCCCTGATTAAACCTGGTGAACTGGTTGTTGTCTTGGGTAGACCAGGTTCAGGTTGCTCTACATTGCTAAAGACCATTGCTACAAACACACATGGGTTCCACATTGGTGAAGAATCTATCATTTCATACCAAGGTCTATCAGCTAAGGACATAAGAAACCATTATAGAGGTGAAATTGTCTACAATGCTGAATCTGATATCCATTTCCCTCATCTAACAGTTTGGCAAACACTTTCACTGGCTGCCAAGTTTAGAACTCCACAGAATAGAATGGAAGGTGTCACCAGGGAACAATATGCAGACGCATTAACTGAAGTTTATATGGCCACTTATGGGTTACTACACACAAAGAACACAAAAGTTGGTAACGAACTGGTACGTGGTGTCTCTGGTGGTGAAAGAAAAAGAGTCTCCATTGCTGAGGTTTCATTATCTGGTGCTAAAGTCCAATGTTGGGATAATGCTACGAGAGGGTTAGATGCTGCTACTGCCCTGGAGTTCATTCGTGCTTTGAGAACTTCTGCCGATGTCTTGGATACAACTGCTATCATTGCTATTTACCAATGCTCTCAGGATGCTTATGACCAATTTGATAAAGTGTCCGTCTTGTATGAAGGTTCTCAAATCTTTTTTGGTCCAACGGATGAGGCCAAGGATTATTTCGTTAGAATGGGCTGGGATTGTCCAGCTCGTGCCACCACTGCAGACTTCTTAACTTCTGTCACATCTCCAAGAGAAAGAGTTGCTAGAAGAGGGTTTGAAGACAAAGTTCCAAAGACTGCCAGTGAGTTTGAAGCCTATTGGAAGGAATCACCAGAGTATAAGAATTTGATCAGAGACATTGATTATTCATTGAAGAATGAGAGTGTCAACCAAACCGTCAGAGATGCCCATGCTGCCAACCAAGCCAAACATACAAGAGTTGCCTCACCATACACCGTTTCATTCTTGATGCAAACCAGATACTGTACTGTCAGAGAGTTCCAAAGAATGGTCAACGATATCGGGTTCCACATCTTTCAAGTTGTTTCTAATTCACTTATGGGGTTGATCTTATCATCCATCTTCTACAACTTACCACAAACTACCAGTTCATTCAGAATTAGAGGCTCTGCTCTATTCTTTGCTGTGTTGTTCAATGGGTTTCAATCGTTCTTAGAGATCATCCCATTATTTGAATCAAGACCAATCATTGAAAAGCATAAAGAGTATGCTCTTTACCATCCGTCAGCTGCATCATTGGCGTCTGTTATCTCTGCTGTTCCATCCAAGATCTTGATTGCTATCTTCTTTAATTTGGTGTATTACTTTATGATCAATTTAAGAAGAGAAGTTGGAAGATTTTTCTTCTATTTGTTGGTTAATGTCACTGCTACTTTCACTATGTCTCATTTCTTCAGATTAATTGGCTCTGCTTCTCCATCATTGGTTTCTGCCGTTGCTCCTGCACAGATTGTACTAATGGGGTTATCAATCTTTGTTGGGTTTATCGTGCCTACTCATTACATGCTTGGTTGGTCAAAATGGATCAAATACATCAATCCTTTGGCTTATGCTTTTGAAGCCTTGATGGTGAATGAATTCGATGGTGTTGAATACGACTGCTCTGAATTTATTCCTGCTAGTCCATTTGAGAATCCATTGTTGCCTAGTGATGCCTATGCTTGTAATGCCGTGTCTGCGTTGGCAGGTCAAACTGTTATCAATGGTGCTGACTACGTCGAGACCGCGTATGGCTATCACAACAAATACAAATGGAGAGATTTTGGTATTACATTGGCATTCTGCTTCTTCTTACTGCTGGTATATCTATTGTTTGCGGAATTCAATGAGAGTTCTAAACAAAAAGGTGAAATCTTGTTATTCCAAAGATCAGCTTTAAAGAAGTTGAAGAAAGAGTATGACAACATCAAGAATGACTTGGAGGCTGGTATTGCTGCTACAGATGCCGAAGATAAAGACGTTACAATTGAAGGTGGTAAAGATATCTTTCACTGGAGAGATGTTCATTACACTATCAAGATCAAGAGTGAATACCGTGAGATTTTGAAAGGTGTTGATGGCTGGGTCAAACCTGGTACTTTAACTGCATTAATGGGTGCTACTGGTGCTGGTAAGACTACTTTATTGGATGTTCTTGCTAACCGTGTTACTATGGGTGTTGTCACTGGTAACATGTTTGTCAATGGCCGTTTGAGAGACTCATCATTCCAAAGATCTACTGGTTATGTTCAACAACAAGATTTACATTTGGAAACTGCTACCGTTCGTGAAGCTCTGCAATTCTCTGCCTATTTGAGACAGCCATTCAATGTTTCAAAGAAGGAGAAGGATGAATACGTTGATGATGTTATTAGTGTGCTGGACATGGAAAAGTATGCTGATGCTGTTGTTGGTGTTGCAGGTGAAGGTTTGAACGTTGAACAAAGAAAGAGATTGACCATTGGTGTTGAATTGGCTGCTAAACCTAAGCTATTGTTATTCTTGGATGAACCTACTTCCGGGTTGGATTCTCAAACTGCTTGGTCTATTTGCCAATTGATGAGAAAACTAGCCAATCATGGCCAAGCAATCTTGTGTACCATTCATCAACCATCTGCTATTTTGATGCAAGAGTTTGATAGATTGTTGTTCTTAGCTAAAGGTGGTAGAACTGTCTACTTTGGTGATTTGGGTGACCATTGTCAAACTTTAATTGATTACTTTGAGAAGAACGGTGCTCCAAAATGTCCTGCCGATGCCAATCCTGTTGAATGGATGCTGCATGTTATTGGTGCTGCTCCAGGCTCTCATGCCAATCAAGATTATTACGAAGTTTGGATGAAGTCTGACGAACATCAAAGTGTCATCAATGAATTGGAAAGAATGGAATTTGAACTTGTTAGTGTTCCCGTTGATAACCCTGTTGGTTTGAAAGAATTTGCTGCTCCATTATGGTACCAGTATGCTGTTGTCACCAAGAGAGCTTTCGAGCAGTACTGGAGAACTCCTTCGTTCTTATGGTCAAAGATGATTTTGGCCAGCTCTTCTTCGTTATTTATTGGGTTCACTTTCTTCAATGCTAAGACTACAATTCAAGGTATGCAAAATCAAATGTTTGCTCTATTCATGTTCACTGTCATTTTCAATGCCTTGATTGATCAGATTCTACCTGCATTCGTTAAGGCTAGAGACTTGTACGAAACAAGAGAACGTCCTTCAAAGATCTTTTCATGGAAAGTTTTCTTTACATCTCAAATCACCGTTGAGATCCCATGGAATTTTATTACTGGTACATTGGCCTTCTTCACGTTCTATTACCCAGCTGGATTCTATCACAACGCGACTGCCACTCATCAAGTCAATCAAAGAGGTGGGTATGCGTGGTTGTTTTCGGTTGTCTTCTGTATTTTCATTGGTACCACTGCTGATCTTGTTATTGCTCCATTCCAGCTGGATCAGACTGCAGGTGATGTTGCCCTGTTGATGTTTACCATGAGTTTAGGTTTCTGTGGGGTCTTGGTCCAATATGATAAGTTACCTGGCTTCTGGAAGTTTATGTACAGAGTTTCACCGTTCACTTACTTTATCAATGGCTTCTTAGGTAATGCATTGGAGAACACGAGTGTTCATTGTGCTGATAATGAATTTGTGAAGTTGAGCCCACCTTTGGGTGAAACATGCGGTCAATATTTGGATCCATTCATTAAAGCTATTGGTACAGGTTATCTTGTTGATTCAAATGCAACTTCTGATTGTTTATTGTGCACGGTGTCTGAAACTAATGCCTTCCTGACTTCAATAGGTCTTGATCCTTCAAAAAAGTGGAGAGACTTTGGTATATTCACAGCTTACATTGGGTTCGACATCATTGGTGCTTTGTTCTTGTACTGGTTGATCAGGGTACCAAAGAAGAAAGATAGAGTCCAGAGTGGTGCTAGTATTTCAAAGGAAACGAGTAATTCGTCAACTGAAAAGAAAAAGTGATTACTTTTAATTACATGCCGTTTTTGTTGCTAGTGCTTGTAGTGAGTAAAGCCGTATAAAGTAGTTTACTTATACCAACAAAGCTCCTCTGAATATTACAAAATGTTCTTTTCCAAAACCAGTACTCTTGCTCCAAAGATAGGTGTTTGCCCAAGAGCTCCAAGGACCCCATTGCCCAGGGGAAATGACCCAAAAATAGAGTGAATTGGGCTTTGATCTTCAACTGGGTGCCAAGATGACAGGTGTCAATAGACATGGGCACGGATCAGGAGGGTTGGTATCCGTGACTCATGGCGAATATTCGCGGATTATCCGCAGGCGTTTTCCGTAAAGTAGGATATTATAGTTTGTAAACAGTTTATCGTAATTACGAGCCTTCTCTAACCTCATTAGCGTCCTCAATAGTCTCTATAACGCCCCTAAATTTTACTTGGACTGATTTTAGTGCTGTGATAATTTTATAGAACAAGTTCGCGGAATTTTTGCTTACGGCATCTTCACCCATTACAGCCAGTCAAGTCTTTCCTGGGCTGCCACACAATCTGCCGTTGTCTATCAGTCTATAATTCGCTAATTACTGCTTAATTTCATCAAATTTTCTCATAGACGTTAAATATTTAAATAATATATAAATAATTATTGCATGCATGACCATCCAAATTTTATAAGATTTTTGATTTTCAAAATCACTTTTCCTACAAAAAAAGTCCTATATTCATGGAAATTTGATATAAATGTACTTGCAGGTGTATTAAAATGCCCGTATCAATTACCTGCTCCACCTAGCTGGGCCATACCTACCCAGGATGTATCGAATATCGCAAATCCCGCGGCATTGGAAAACTTCACCGTGGGGATCTTGTGATCGCGAAAATCTACAAAATCTAAGGCTGACCATGCGTGGCCTACCTTCAAACAGCTCTTTCACTTTTAGAAGTTCGCGACTTCTTTAATTCCACTAGTAACCACGAAAACCCAATTTTTTTTCGCGCTCAAAATCCTTATCCTGAAACGTGGTAAGGCCACAGTTGTTGACTCTGAGCCAAACGGGTCAATTTTTTTTCGCGACTCTGATTTCAAAAAGTGACTCGAAACTGATTATTCAGTTCTTATGTAAGCAAAGACATCGAATAGGCCATGATGTAAACACACATAAAGAACGAAAAGGACATGCGAGTAATTAAGCCATATTGGGAACGACAAAAGCTCGTCCTAATTGGGAATGAAATCAGTTCGTAAAATCCGATTCGGATATATCGAAAATAGGCTAAATGAAATATTGAAATCGGCAAAATGAATCGAAATTGTATTGAAATCGATAGCACAAAACTATCGAAAAAGCTATA
>JAJMFP010000009.1:0-106969 GCA_030574855.1 Taiozyma rabaulensis
ATTCTCTGTGATTGGTGGTGGTCTGTCAGAGATCACTTTCACGGTGTTTGTCGTCAGAGATTGCTTGTCTATCAGCACTTCTGATAATGAGGAGACATTTCTGGTGGTTTCATCGTCATCAGCAAATGGGGTCAGAATCTTTGTGTTCAATTTGTGTTCTTGGCCAATCCAGTCTCTCATAGAGATCACCATACCACCAAATTCACTCAGTGTCAGCAATGGAGCGACAACATTATCAACATTCTTACACCCCAGAGGTTTCAACCATCTGTTTGTCAAGATCTCGTGGAACTCACCATCAACAATTGAGGTATAAATCAGCACCCATTTCACCTTAGAGAAATCAACTTCTTTCTTGGAGAACTTCCGCGTGTACTGCGGGAATGATTGATAGTTGTATACCACTTGCTTCAAACTCAAATAGTCGTTCAGCAGAACAGTAACACCAAATCTTGTGATGATGTTAGCATACAACCCAGCAATGTCTAACAAACTCGACGGTGTCCAAACCATTAGGTTACCTGAGTACACATTCAGCAGAGTACCAACGATCAGCCCCACCGATTTTCTAACGTCTAGAATGTTCAACATCACATTTCTATGTCTAGTGAATGAGATGTCTTTTCTCTTGAAAGGTTTACCATCATATGTTGGGTTTGATGTTAGAATTGTTGTCAATAGGTTCATTTGTTGCATGATTGTCTTGTGTGAAATTGCAACACCATTCAGCTCGCCATCTGGAGACTTGACAAATTCGATATAGGCCAGATCAGGCACTTGTAAGTTTGGTGGATCTTGGTTCTTCTGTGGATGGTAGCTACCAAAGTCTGTAGTCTTCCAGAACTCTAAGCCCTTTGGCCATTTGAGTTTGGTTTGGGCATTGACTTTTCTATCAAGGTACTTCAAGACCGATTCTGAAGTCAGACATAAATGGGATTGGGTCACAGTCATGATGTGGATCATCTCTTGGATCTTCATGTCTAATGTAATAGGCACAGCGACAACACCAGCCAGGAAACAACCAAATAGGGCAATAGTGAATTCCACAACTTCGACATTCTGGTAGATAAGACAGACTCTGTCATTCTTGTACAACCCGGATTTGTCTCTAATCTGTTGAGCAACTTTCTCAGCTTTCAGGTACAGCTTTTCCCATGTGATAGTGACAGATTCTTTACCTTTGGAATCGACAATGATCAAGGCAGTTTCTCTTTGGTAAGTTGTGGATCTGTGTCTCAGAATACTGGCCAATGATTCAAATGCACCGTCACCAGTGTTCATATCACTAATGACTCTAGGATCTAATGGCTTCTGTAGTTCAACATTGGCGCTAGGAGGAGCAATCTCTCGGCCGATACGGCTTGACTTGATGGTGGAGTTCCTCGTTATACCCGATATGCTGTAATCTCTATGATGTGAGCTGGTTGTGTCTGAGAATGTTGAATGGATATCACTGGAGGGAGCTGTGTTGATAGACGGAGCCAAGTTCTGGGACAATTGTACCGTGTTTGGGACCTTGGACAGGATGTTGACTCTCTTCTTGATGTAGCCTTTCTCTGTCAAGTAGCCCTCTTCGAACTCCTGGTTCAGCTCATTCAGCTGCTCCACAATGTGAGGAGGGAGGTTTGGAGGTATGGACGAGTCCATCGTAGGCCAGTAGTTGGCGGTTTTCTGTGGAGCAAAACGGTCAATTGAGGCGCTGACAATGGCGGTAAAGAGAAGAATGTGAATTCAGGAGGAGAATTGAATATTGAACAGACGCCCTGTTAGCACTAATGAGGCCCGACAAGCGTTTGGGGGATTAAGGATGGCGCTGTTTACTGGAGAAATGTTTCAACAGCTTTTTTCTGATGGCCCAAAATTCCAGTTTCGCGAAATACCACTTTTGGGCGGTTTCTTGCAGAGTTTCCGGGGAGCGTAGGCAGGCGGCTTAGAGTCTAGGCAGCAGCCCTAGGCGGAGCTGGGCCGGTATCTCGGGAAGTTATTTCCTTCTAGGCTGACAGCCAGGCTGACTTTTCCCCCTAGCCCGCGAATTTTTAGAAGGAGCCGCTTTGTTCCCTTGACAGCAAACTTGGAATGAAATCTCCAGATTTACCTCATCTCCTTAAATTCACCCTTGAACAGCTCCCAAACATCGAATCCAATGGGCCCAAAACAGTCACATAACGGCCAGGAGCAGCTCCACAGAGTCGCCCCTGAGCCAACAAGCTCTGACACAATCGAGGCCGCAGTCCCGCAGCCAAAGAGCAAGTCTCCCCCAACAGGGCGCTATTTGGGTGACCCAGAACGACAACCCCTTCTTTCTCCAGACGATCCAGGGGTCTCACCACTCAATGTTAACAATGTCAGAATCTCCAAGTTTATACTAAACGCCTCCTCTTTCTTCTCCACGCTATGGTTCATATTGCTGCTCCTCAGTGATTTTGTGTCAATCCCTGGCCTAAACAATAAAGGCCGTTCCTTCCTTGAAATCAACTTCATCCTCATCAGTTTATACACCACATTGACAACTTTGCTCTTCTTCCAGGTCCCATCTGAGTTTGAAAGAACCTTGGGCTATATCACCTCCGGTATCCTAGGATTCATCTTGTTCCTTTTGGTCATTTTCCATAGAGATGCACTTGGCTTAATCGGTTCGTTGAGTGCCATTTGGGCACTAGCCATCAATCTATTCACTTCATATAGTGAGTACTTGGTCGAACAAGGAAAGATCCATGAGGAGATTAGATTGACAGGGCGTGTTGAAACAAGAAGAACACTTGCTGAATGGCTAATTGTTGCCGTGAGAAACGTGTTAAAGTCCGTTTTGATTGTCTATGTCAGTCTTATTGGTTTGAACGTTCTACTACACACATTCGACACACTAAGAGTCAAACCAGAAGGTGAATTGGTCTATGTTGAGGATGATGCCTTCAGACTCCATATTTCATGCTATGGTGATGTGCAGAATGTCACCTCTCAACCAATTGTGTTGCTGGAATCTGGTCATGATTCTAGTGAAGATTTCAGTGAGTGGGTTGAAGAGCTGTTCCATTTGGGTGAGATTGAGAGTTATTGCATCTATGATAGACCAGGCTACGGTTTTTCAGATTCTTCTCCATCTCCAGTCTCCTTATCAATTGTCAGTGACTTGTTATCTGAAGGTTTGAGAAAACTGAAGATCCAGGGTCCTTATACCTTGGTCGGTCATGATATTGGTGGTCTGTACTCTAGAGTCTTTGCCTCAAGAAACTTAGACCAAGTGGATTCCATCCTATTAGTGGACGCATGGCACGAAGATCTACTATTAAAGAACCCGAATTCCAAGGCTAAGAAAGACGAAGGGAAACTCCCACCGCAGATTGACTCAATGAGCTCAACCACTGGTTTCAAACTATGGCTGAAAGGTTTCTTCTCTCCATTAGGGTTCCCACTACAAGCTTCTTGGTTATTCAAACATCGTGGTCCAAAGAGTCGTTTGTATGGTAAAGACATGAGATACCAAGGGAAATATCTAAGGGCTAGACTTCAAGAGCAAATCAGTGCATCAATCTTGTCTTACAATGAGGCTTTGAGTGCTAAATCAGCATTGGTCGATATTCCAATAAGTGTTGTGAGCTCTGACTACTTGATCAAGAGCTCTTTAAACTGGGGTAACTGGCAAAGACAGTTGACAAAGTTGTCGACTAACACCAAAGAGTGGAAAGTTGCGAATGGTAATCATGATATTTGGAACTCTCCAAAGGGCAGAGAGCAGTTACAGGATGTTCTATTGAGGTTAGTCAAGAAATGAACCGATATGGTACTATACTACGTACATGTAATTCATAATGCAAAAGAAAAGTATATTCAATCAAAAGACGTGTGGCGTAAAACAAAGTCACGGGTATAAATGTAAGAAAGGCGAAGTGAACCAAGAACTGAAAGGACCAAAGGCGGAACTCTAATGAGAAGGGAAATAAATGAGGGCAGATTTCTATGGGAGAACTTCTTCTGGTGCCTCCTCGATGATTAGATCTTCATCTGTTAGGTTGTTGTTCTTTTTGACATTTGTATGATCCAGTAGATCTTCGTCATCATCAGAGCTCTCCAGTTCAGACTCATCTTCATCAGCTTCTAAATCACAAGTCTCACGACAATTTGGACATAAGAACTGTGGATAACTCTTCAACACGATAGGCCTTATACATTTGTAATGCCAGCAATGAGAACAAGGACTGATGAAGACTGATTGACATGGTTTGATTTTCAATAGACAAATGGCACATTCGTTCAAATCAGCTTCGTTTGTCGCCAGTGCTAGAGATTTCAGTCTTTCGTGAGCTTCCTTGTTGAACTGGTTTGCCTTTCTCTGCCACGATTTGTTCATTTCAACTCTCATCTTAACACATCTAAAGATATCTTCTATACCACCTCTAAAATCCATACCCAACTGTAGCACATCACCGTTCTGAAGTTGTGTAGGAGCACTCTCAACACCAGCTGGTGATAGTCTGATGTGATTCAGGAAAGTACCTGACGAAGATTTCAGATCTTTCACATACCAGGCACCATTCTCGTCAACAGAGAACTCAGCATGCGTTCTTGAAACAACCTTAGACTTGAAGACAACAGGAGCATCCGATCCTGGTGGTGCCTGTGCAGCATCTCTAACTTTATCTGTGTAACGACCAATCATCAATTTGGTGTTGGGTTTGGTCTTTCTCAAGACAGGACTGAAATACAAACCTGGAGTGGCTGCAGAATGGTCAATGAAAGGGGTCAATCTGATGGAATAAGTACCATCGGAATCCAGTTTCTGTGCAATAGCAGGAGGACCATTACGTAAGGAGTTGGATCTTGTCTGACCCTGAAGGATGTCATCGGTAGGTGTGCCAACGTTCATATCTGTCCCTAAAGAGTTTGTGTTGACGTTATCGATTGAGATACTGATGGGATTAGAAGCTGGAGGGACAAGATTGGTTGTACTGTTATTTCTGGATGTGGTGTTTGCCCTGGAGATATTATTGCTTGAACCGTTAGCAGATGAAGCGTGAATCAAGTTAAGTCTGGATGAGGACCCTGCTCTTGAGCGGTTCCCGCTTTGTTGGTTCTTTCCTGGTGATCCTGGGATGTTTGAGGATGAGTTGTTACTTCTCAACGAGTTTGTGATGTTGGAGAAGAAGTTAGAGTTGAAACCAAATGACGAGGTTCTTCTTCTGTTTGGAGATGAGGAAAAGGAGTTGTTCTGAGAATTAGGAGGGCGATGTGAGGCGTTGGCAGGTGAGCCGGTACGAGAAGGTGGTTGGGCTTGGTGGTGCTCCTGGTTGGTGCTGCTGGATGTGTGGTTGTCTTGGTTGTTTTCCTGAGGTGTGTACATATTCAGAGTTGGTGCTGGCCCAGGATACTGAGTCCGATAGTGAGTTGTGGTGGGTATCTATTGACAAATGGAATGAGCAGTCGTCAAATGTGTGGAACTAGGCTTTTTGTGTGGTTTTTCTTGTCTTTCTTTCACACAAGCATCTATTTGTGGAGTAGAACTTGCTGTGTTTGAGTTCACCTGCAGTTTCTAGGGATCGGGGCTGCCTGGTGGACGCTTGTTGTAGTTGTGTTCCACCTCTCTTGTTGTTTTGGTTTCTTTTTTCCAGGTTTTGGTCTGGTGGTAAAACCGCGAACTCGTTCTGCAAAGTGAGTTCAAATTCGTTGAAGAGAAAAAAAGAAGAACGACAGCCAAAAGGCATCTCCATCACCACAAGTTTGCCACTCCATTGACCTGATCGCGCTTTAGAGCAGCCTCAACCCCTACAGCTGTGCTTACAGAGAACTATCCATCCATTGAGCGCTCCGAAATTGGCCCTTTTGCAGCTGTTTTAGGCACCACTTTGACACATCTGGTTTTTTTTGCCTACTAGTGGTTACAAACTCAAGAGACACACAAAGCGCCCACTGAGAGCCCATTTCCTCCTGTTGCAGACATAAGCATGGCCGCACACGCCGGCGCTACAACTCCGGCGCCTGGAGAGACCCGCCCTGAGGCCAACGAATCGCTGGTCAACGGCGACAGCATTCAGTTTGAGTACGCCGACGACAACAATGAACACTCCAGCACGCCTAGCAAGAAGAAAAAGAAGAAGAAGAAGTCCAAGGCCAAGAAGGCTGCTCCTAACGTTGTTGGAACGGAAATTGATTTCGACGACCCTGAATTTGAGTATCCTGATTCAAGAATCCTGAAGCAGAATTCCAATGGCGATGTCATTGTTCAAAGTCTGGAGCCTCCAAAGAAGACAAAGAAAGCCAGCGCCAACAACACTGCGCCTGCTAAATCCTCCACAACTTCTGATGCCCTACTCCCTGAAGACCCTGAGGAACTCAACTACCAATTGAAAGAATACTGGCAAAGTCTATCCACTCAAGAGAAGAGAGATCTACTGAATCTTGAGAGAGATGCTGTCTTCAAAGTCATGAGCGAGCAGCAGAAGATCACTTGCAGCTGCACTGTCTGCGGTCGTAAGAGAGAGATCATTGAACATGAACTGAAGAAGTTGTATGACACCTATTTCGAAGGTATTGAATCCCATGAACAGATCACAGCAGACCTGTTCAACAATCAAATCGAACAAGTACCTGCTCAACAGCAGCCTCCACAACAACCTCAACAGGCCCAACACCAACAAATTCACAGCCACAATCACAACCACAGTCACGCTCATCAGCATCAACATCAGCAGCAACCACTGCCTCAACATCACGATCAACTACAGACTCAGCGCTCTCCTCAGAAGGCGCCAGTGCAAAAACACCAAGCTCCCGAGGTCCCACTTGTACCTTTCCCACAACAGGTACCACCTCAGAGTCTGCCTAATCAGCCAGTTGGTTCCGCCAAAGTGGACGCCAGAAGAAATGGTATTATGTCAGTTGCTGAAGACTTATTACGAAATGATGGCCGCAAGTTTCTTGAAATGATGGAAAAGTTGGCTGAAACGAGGATTCAAAGACAAACTCAGTATCTTAATAGACCTGATATCATGGTGAATAACGCTAATAAGATTGAAGAGGAAGAAAACCATGACTATTCTGATAACTTGGATGAAGATGAATCTGAAGAAGAATGTCTAGAAGACCAAGAGTCGCTGGTTTCTGCTGAAAACAGTTACGAGTATGACGCCGGTGTTGCTGCTCTGGATGAAGCTATAACAGCCTCTTTGCCTAATGGCCTGACCAGCACTTCATTTCTGGAACTGGATCTACCATCCGAAGATGAAGAAGACGATGGTGATTATGTTTTCGAGGAAACAGACGTTGATGACCTGGAAGATGAAGAATTTGAAATTGAAGAAGATCTAACAAGTTTCAAAGAAGAGGTTGTCGATGTTCTCAAAGACACCAAAGCTCTGCTGGAACTGTTCAACTTGGAGTATGACAACAAGATAGCTGAGTATGACCCAAAGTTACGCAAGGAACTCGCTAATCAGGTCCTGTCACAGCAGTATGAACTGGTTGGTCTGAAGCAACAGTTACATGGCTATGGCCACATCGAAGATGTTTACGAAGATGATCATCACATCCACCACCATCATCATCATGACTCTGAGATTGAAGACGAAGACCACTATGAAGACGAATCTGATGAGGAACACGATCATAGCCACCATGATCATGACCATGATCACACTTACGATGACAGTCATCATTCACATGGACATTCACACACTTGTGGTCATGATCACAGCCATGATCATTCCCATTCCCATAGTCATCATGATGAGAACTATGACCATGAAGACGAAGTCGACGTTGATGAATTCTTGAACGAGGATGAAGAAGTTTTAGCTGATGAGGACGAAGATGAAGAAGAAGGTGCTAACTACAGTGACAATGCTCTTGATGAAGAACAACAATTGGAAGAAGGCCGTGCTATGCTTCAATTGTGTACCACCAAAATGCTAAGACAGAGTCTATTGGAGTCTTTCAAGAAGAAGAAGCAAGAAGAACATTTGAATGCTTTGTTGTCTGAGCTAGATGAAGAATCCCAGCGTGAAAAGAAGAAAGAAGAGAAGAAACAACGTGAAAGAGAAAAGAAGCGTGAAAAGAAGAGATTGTTACAGCAAGAGAAAGAGAAAGAAAGGCTGGAGAAAGAAGAAAGAGAAAGACAACGTAAGCTTGAGGAAGAACAAGAGAGAAGAAGAAAGACTGAAGAAGGCAGAAGACGTAAAGAAGAGGCTGAAGCCAAGAAGAAGAAAGAAGAGGAAGAGAAGAGAGCTGCTAAAGAGAAGGCCAGATTGGAGAAAGAGGCCAAGAAGAAGGCTCGGGAAGAAGCTAGATTGAAAGAGGAAGAGGCTAAGAGAGCTAAAGAAGAAGCCATCAGACAAAAGCAAGAAGAAGAAAGACAGAGAATTGAAGAAGCTGAGAGGCTAAGAATCCGGAAGGAGCAAGAAGCAATTGAAGCCAAGAGACTACAAGAGCAAATCAGAAGAGAAGAGGAAGAAGCTGAGAGACAGAGACAACTCTACCAACAGCAACAACTTCAATCAGAAAGATCATTTTCTCAAGCTTCTGTGCCAGACCCATTCAATCATCAACCTTTAGACGCTAGTCAAGTTGTTGACAACGTCTTTCAATCAGCTTCCCCATTTTCCACCTCTGTTCACCCTGTTTCGTCCTTAGGTCAGGCTCCTTTGGGCTCCAACAGAACTAATAGTATCCCTCCACCTCCACCTGGCTTCAACATTGATCCGACTTCTAATGGCTTGAATGGTACTGGCCAAGGCTCAAACAACTTTTTCTCACCAAGACTTTCAGACCCTTCATTCCAAAATGGTTCTTCTATTAGTTCACCATGGAACAACAAGATGACATTGCCAACTACCAACTACAATTCATTTTCAACACCAAATTCAAATCAATTCCAGAACGGTTTCCAAAATTCATTCTCTCAGCTTGGTGCAGAGAATAACAACAATGGTTTCGGCAACTCTTCATTGCCCTCACTGAATCAACACTCTAATATCATCCAGCAACCACAACCAAGACAGTCAGTCTCATCACAAATTGACAATGGTATTGATGGTAATTTGGAAATTGATCATTTAGCTTCCAACTTGGCTTCAACTAAGTTTGACGATTTCATTGGTGGCTCCAAAGTCTGGTCTTCTACTGGTGGTAATCAAGACTTTGATTCCAAGTGGTCTGGTAGCATTCAAAGCAATTTATGGGGTCCTACTGGTACTAGTCCAAACCAACCAATAAACAACATTGGTACTAAATCCATACCTGGGTCTATCTTGAGCTCTAACCCAGTCTCACAGCCATTCCCACAGAGTATCACACCACAAATTCCATCTGTTCCAGCTCCAGCTAGTCCATCAAACGTTGAACAACTGATTAGAAATTATCAAAGTGAGATCTTTGCAGCTTATTCATTTGCAGAAAGCAGCCACTTAGACGGTGGTTTCATCCGAATTGAAGATTTGTACTCCAATTTCACCTCCATCCAGCCACCATCATCTTCTGCTGTGAATTTCACTTTGTTCACTTCAATCATCCAGTCTCCATCTCAAGAGTACAACTTCGAGCAGATCAAAGATGAAATGGGTAATGTTAGATTTGTGAAGGTTTCTCCATACAGTGTTTCAAGAAATGGCTCCGCTGCTGCCAGTGGGTTTGGGACCCAACTAAACGGCTTTGATAATGGTTTTAGAAGTCAAGATTTGAACAACATGAATGGTATCGCATCTTGGGGTCCTTCCTACTAAGTGGGATCATGCTACGTTAACTGAAAAGAATCCATGTTCTGTTTATTTGTGCATAATGTAGCAGCTCGATACGGGCGAATGACCTGACTCTAAGGGAGATTGTAGATCTTGATTGAGTTCAGGACAGGACTAAAGTGGAGATTTCCCTTTTTAGCCCTGGCTGGTTGGTACTCAGAATTTAAAACCACCAGGTCGAACCGTTGATGAGGTGCATGAGACCTAAATTTAGAACCTGAAGTTTATAGTTAGCCGAACATCAACTACATTAATGTGCGTTTCCTCAACGAGCTCTTGGGCCATTACAGTAGCTGTAAGGGACAATCTGAACGCATATTGGACTAACGTGCACCGTGTGTATTTGATACGGCATCGTTTCAAGTTTAAAACCATCCATATACGAGTTCTAGAAACAAATTGAGTGTGAATTTGTTCCTTCTCGCTATGATCTGATGCCCCGATTGGGCCATATTCGGCCCTCACACGTGATATTTAGACGTATTTCCGACTATCCCAATAGGGAAAATTGCCCTTCTCGGAATTTTATGACGCTGTTAATAATTTTTTCGCGAAATTCTCGTTTTTAATTTTTCGACTGCATGTAAACATGAAAAACAAAGTGCCTTGTGGTACTTAAGCTAAATTTAGGACAAGTCCAACTGAAGGCACTGAAGATCGCTCCTGCTCGCTGTCACCGGTGCTCTTAAAAGCTCAATTCCTGCCACTGCTCCAGTTTAGCACGCTTGTCTGGTAACCTGCCCCTGTTTGTGTGTCCAACGAAGGCAATACAGCTCCAACAAGGTCCCTTTTGTGACGACTGAAACAATAGAAAAATTGAAACACAACCTGACCAACCCACCAAAAACCCATCAAACACAACTCAGAAATGGCTTCTATCAAGAGAAAGCTTGTTATCGTCGGCGACGGTGCCTGTGGTAAGACGTCGTTGCTGTATGTGTTCACATTAGGTGAATTTCCAACTGAATACCATCCAACAGTCTTTGAGAATTACGTGACTGACTGTCGTGTCGATGGTAAAGCTGTCCAACTAGCCCTGTGGGATACTGCTGGCCAAGAAGAATACGAGAGACTAAGGCCATTAAGTTACTCCAAAGCCCATGTGATATTGATTGGGTTTGCCATTGATCATCCTGAATCGTTAACGAATGCCAGAAGAAAATGGAGTAACGAAGTTGGAAGATATTGCCCTGGTGTTCCTATCATCCTTGTTGGTTTGAAGAAAGATTTAAGAAACAGCAGTCATCAAAGGTCCAATCCAAAGATGTTTGTTCAATCCTCTCAAGGTGAAGAAGTTGCTAGAGCCATTGGTGCTAAAAGATTTATCGAATGTTCAGCTCTGACTGGTGAAGGTGTTGACGATGTCTTTGAAGCTGCTACCAGAACAAGTTTATTGGTTCTGGACGAGAAATCAACATCCTGTTGTACAATTACATGAGTCGTCTTCCTTCAAATCCATTAGAGAAAGACGATTTCCTAATTCATTTCATTGCATTTTACACTCATCATTTAACTTGTTGCTACGTTTTAATCCCTGGTTTCAGGAATTCTAAGTCAGGTTATCTCAAAACTCCCTCCACATAGTTGTTTCCAACATACCACATCACTTATACACTAATATTCTTTTCCACACTTTTGGATGAATTAAACTCATTATTCATTTCATGTCCACTCACTATTTAATTAATCTTTTTATCACTCATGAAGCTTTACTTTTTATGTTATCCCACCAATACTGTGCTCTTTTTTTATATCCCCATGTTTGCAGTTTTTATTATCGTTGTTGTTTTTCTATGTTTGGTACTTCATTGCTACGGTCGCTCATTTACTCCCAATACCTTTAATATCTTAATAATTTTTGCTACTATATCCCAACTATCTGTCATTCCTTTGAAGCTTTATGATTCTGTTTTGTTATTTTTGTTTTGCTGCTTTACACTTTTTTCATAGCTGCGGTGTACGGTGACACGTACCCCCTCTATAAGTTCCAGTTGGTGCCTGGTTAATGTATCTTCTTGGAACCACATATTGTAACGATTTGTCTAGAATCAAAAGACGTTTATAAGTTCAACAATATCCTAGTGTAGAACCCACGCAGTTGGTTTATAACTATCAAGCGTACAAGTCCTATCTGTGTACGTCCGTTGTCCTCTCTTTCCTAGCTATCGTACGTAATTGTGTGCATCATCATGATCGAGATTGTTTCTACTAGCCTCCAAGCATCTAACTATAGCTCAGGGAAAACGAGTCTCACGCAATAGCTGAGAGCCTGTGTGCGGTTTGCTATACCGTGGATCAGTCTTTGAGCGCAGCTACATAATCATGCTACACCCTGGACTCCTGAGTCTACCCGATCACACAATTGAGATAAGACGGTACGTAAGCTTTAAAAGGGAAGTGTATCACCAAGATCAACAACTCCACTGAAAACAGAGATCACAAGAGTCCTACCAGTGTACACAATCACCATTGATCTCATCTTGCGAATAAGGTTTCACCCCAGATCTCGTCCACTATTGTTCAGTGACACCTTTTATGCCAGATCTATCTCGTAAGATAGCATAGCCCACTTTTCAGCCGTTGAAATCTTGGGAAAAAGGTGTAGGATCAGTTGGCACTTGCTTTGGTTCCTGCATTTACGAGACAAAATCAAAAGGAGGTCAATTTTCACAGTTAGCGGTTCAAGGAAGATTCATGTCTCCCTATATCACTTCCTATGAGAGTTGGGCCGTCTCTCCTGAGTGTGTAGTGGCGTGGAGTGAAGGTTGTACCTGATCCCGGCCCTAAAATGGGTCACATGCTCTTCTTTGAGGGCAGCCTGGTGATTACCTCACGTTCTTTGCTGATGGGTGGTGGCCAATGATAAGACGAGATTTGTAATCGAGACCGAGAACAAAATTTTTCACTTTTCACCGTTACAGGCATCCGGAAAAACCTCGAAGCGGAAGAGATCTGCCAGTGGTTGCACATATTACGTTCGTAGTTTGAGTGGTGAAGCCACCACAAAGTTGTTCAAAATCTCTGGCCAATAACGACCCCACGTAAACGTTGATGCCATGCTGCCCACATGGGCTGGACGGCGGCCTTTTCTGGCGAATTTTGGCAGACGTCTTCTGGGCGACTTTTTGTCGTTATGTCCGTTTATGCAGAGGCCTTGTGGGGACTTTTTTTGTCCGGTGAGGTTTTTCCGGAAGCGAGAAAGGTGCTGAGCTTTGAAGAAGCCATCTGGGCCGGTTGGAGAGAGTTAAGAGTCTTTAAAAAGCTATCACTTCATCCATTTGTGCCCTTTATGATATACTGTGTCTTTATCTATTCAATAGCGCAAGAAATAACTCTACAGAACGTTGTTTCTCAAGTTTGAGTCTCGAGACCTGGAGAGCATAAATAATCCGGAGAACGCATCAAGGCTCAGAAAAATCAGCGAGGGCAAAGAGATTCCCGTTTGGTGACATACCTGACATATCCTGATGTCCAACGACGGCTTGCCCCTTCCAGCTGATTTCAGTTTGACTCAAATTGAGGAGTCAATCCAAGAAATCTCAAGTGAGCTTTAGTGGATCAGTTCAAGTTCAAGGCCAATCAGAATTCGAGATCTCGAGAACTCAAAAGGGCTCATGAAGCTGGGGAGGTTTGCACCCAGATAATAGATATTTCCCGCTTGTGTATGTAGTACATCAATTCGATTGGTTTAATCTTGAGCTTCTCCATCTCTTTGAATTCAGCGGAGTTATGTCCACATTGGGAATCAAGAAGCGACACAATTAGCCGAACCTATCACCCATTTAGGGCAAAACGAGAGCGTATAAAGCGTCGGCCAACTAGATTGGATATAAGACCAAAGCGACAGAGCTTTCTTTTGGGCACTAGCATTCCAGTCCTCTCTAATTCGCCACGGGCACTTCTCTTTTTACAAAGCGCCATATCCAACAAAGAGACATCCCAGCTTGTCAAAGGGTAAATTTGAGACCTGCTTGAGCCAGCGATTGCATGCACGCAGGCGTACAATCTATCACGATGAAGTACGCACCTTTACAAAAGTTCGTCTCTCAATAGTCTGGGGAGCACAGGGCAAGAAAAAAAGCCCAACGATATGGGAAAAAACGGATGGGCAAAGTGGGGTTGAGGTCTTGCTGTGGTGTATTTCATTGGTGGAAGACTACTTCCATGTCCTTAGCATTGTGAGCCCTACAAAATCCAACTTGGCTGCCTCTTGTGCAGGCCAAAAGAAGCGCTGCTAATTCTTCCTCGAGATAAGCTCATCTACGATTTCAACTTCTCTATCTCAAAGTTTCCTTCGTCCGTTCGCAAAAAAAAAAAGAAACAAGTTCCCGTCCTGCATGGTCTGGCAGATCTTTGTTTACCCTTTTGGTACTTTTTCGCCAAAGTTGCGAAATGTTCTTGATTGGGCTACATTTCGGCACCAGCTAGCGGCCGTAGAGGTTTCTTCTCTGGCTAGCGACTCTGGCTGTTTCGGAGAGCTCAAGCTCAAAGTTTAAGTTGTTGCCGTCAACTTTAAGTGGTTATTTGCTGTCTGGTAAAAGGCTATACCGGTTACGAAGAACCCTTATTTGTCCCGTGTCCAGTCCCCTCAGTCTCCCAGTCTCGAGTGTCCCTTCCAAAGTTCCCTCAAACTTTAATCCTTCTGTTTCGTAAACTTTCTTTCGAAGGGGCCCTAATTTTGGCCCAAATCGTGCTTATTACCAAGTTTGTTAAATTAGATACATATAGACAGAAGATCCGCTATATTGTGGCGAATTCAGAAGGTGACGACAATAGTATCACATGCTACTCACGACGTATTCTCTTCACGTAGTGTTTGAAAGGACTTATCCATCAGCTTTTTGTTGGTCTCCCAAAGTTTATTATCAAGATTCAAGTCTGAAGATAACGGGACTTCCCATTTGCATGGAATCATGGAACAACTTCTTTGATGAGATTAGATCGCTGCAAACCTGTCAATTGACTCTTGGACAGCCCTCTTTTGACTTGAGTCTTGGTACATCGAAAAGAAGGTGTACCTAAGCAGACCAGAACCCAGTTTGCACAAATGACACGAGGCCAGGCTTCGTGCGTTTGTTTGTTGTCATGAGTTTTTCGTTATCAAAACAGATCCACGCTAGCGAAGCATGATCCTTGAAAGCCTGCCTAGCAAAACGAGAGGCTCCCTCTGCGTGTGCCTGGGGACCCAGCTAGTCCAGCACGCGTACCCCGTATCGCCCCCAGCTGGCGTCTGGCCACGATTCTACACTGAAACAGGGAGCATGCCCATGTGTTTCTAGAAGGCTGGTAGAAAATTATGTCTGTCCGGTCCTCTAGGGGACAGGCTTGTGTCCGGCCAAAGAAAAAAAATGGCGAAAAAGTCTTGCTGGGCCAGGGACAAGCGAGCTTGTGGAAGCGCATCGATTCTTTTTCCCTGGAGCTCTTGGACGGCTACAAGAAATTTTGGTAACTATGACAATTTAGTGAATTTAGTGTGTAATTGACTTCGTTCCTGAACTGTGGTTGGCTGGAGACATCTCTCGAGAGTACGTCGATGCCTAGACGTCGTGTGGGTTTGTAATTTGCAACAGTAATTGTGGAACTGCGGTGGCATCAGTCCTAGGCAGAGCAGAGGTCTAACACTAACCTCTCTGTCAAAACTGGTGCTAAACGAGTGATTCTCGAGGCCCTCATGTGGTGGTAGAACATCCACACATCCACATCACAAAGCCGGTGTTACACGGGTATACGACACCGATATTTCAGTCGTTCAAACTGTGTAGTGGCGTCCAGATTCCACGTCCACGGTAGAAAAGAGCATCGGCTGCAACGAATCCAAATCCGGTATTGCGAGACTATGAGCTCCATCTAGCGCTGGCAGCTACTTGCATCTGCGTTCCTGTCTGGAACTTCAGGCCCGAGAGGTCCCGAACAGAGAGAGCTGCGTAGGCGGGTTTAGCTCTACGGGGTTCCGGACTTGATTACTTTTATCGGCAGAACAAGTCCGTTGAGCGAGTTTAACACAAAGAGCGATTTAATCATGGGCTTTGTGTCTTGCGCTGCTCGCTAACCGAGCCATTTTAGAAGGCTAGAGAATGCATATCTATGGTATCCCATCCGTGGTTGAATTCAAGCTCTCGATCTGGTTGTGCGCTGGTGCACGTCAACGACGATATCTTGAATCTTGAACCGATGATGATGAACTTAATACTCGGTACAGCTGATGGAAAAGTTCTGGCGGGTCTGAAAAGTACAATAGCGTAGTTTTCGAACAATTATGATGGAGCAAGGGGGTCACTGGCTTCCCAATTGGCTACTTTGTACCTCACTAGCGATACACTTCACTACGATAGCTACCACAACCATCACCAGTGAGAGCTGATGGCCAGAGTTTAGTCTCAGGCTTTATCAACGAAAAACTACGTAATCGCGCCTCGAGAGCCCCAGTGCGAGTTGCCAGCCCTCTGCGAAGTAACCGTTTGATCAAGGTTCCAACGAATGAAAAGTCGCCTCTGAGCCAGGAACCGGCATGGACGCATACAGCGAAGAAAAAAAGAGTCCGCCATTTTTTATCTCGGTTGTAGTGCCAAACGTTTCTTTTTGGCGAAAACGCAAAAAACGTACACAAAGCTGCACAGAAAGCGCCAAAATCAAAACAGGTGGAAAAGTGAGTGAGGGTTGGAAAAAAGAGCTGTGCTGGGTCTGCAGTTGGCCAATGGACTCTGAAAAAGAGATAATTGTGTAGCCCGGTCATTTCTCAATATAATGATCTAACTTCTATCCCTATTACACTCTTTCTCCTGCCATCATCCGCCCCACAAGTGTCCCAGAGCCTATGACGAAACCGCCAGTCCCAACCCTTGAGAAGTGGCCGGTCGGTGGCCCGAAACGGAAAAACGTAAACCGCATTGAGAGCTGAACGCCAGGAATTGCTTCCCGATTGGGCAACGCCGCGACGGTCCAGCTCCCACCGTACGCCAATTTGCGCCGTTTGGCGAAACTGATAAAGCACCTCTTGGTGAAAGTTGCGTAATTTGGAAAATTTTTCTCCCAGTGTTTTGGGAGATGAGTAGAGGAGCTGCATGAACGAAAGTGCGAGTTCACTTTGGGTAGTAAGTAAACACTGGAAAAGTATATAAATCTCAAATTCCCAACTTTTTGAATTTGCTTCATCCAACACCTCTCTTCTTTTTAGAACTCTTTACATTTACATTTTACTGAACCTTTGTCAAAAACCTGATACCATTTCAATTACATCCCAGTAATTGGATTATACCCCCATTTTTACAAAGTTCCAGGAATAATTTGGTAAAGTGAGTATCTGAACACCTTTTGGCACCGGAATTTTTCCTCAGAGCATCCACCATGGTACCAGGCAACAGCGAGGACCCCATTCCACTTAGATACCCCTTCCTCAGAGCCCAATTGGCCTCTATCCACAGTGTTTCCCAGCCAGCTCATCGCTCGTTTGTCCCTGTCGTTTGTCGTTTGGCGCTGTCCCAATTGGGGACTAGTCCTTCCGTTTTCGGAAAACGGCCCAGGGCGTTCTCGGGACTTCTTGTCCCAGCGTCTTTTTTTTTTCCCTGCGACAATTTCGCGGCAGTTTCGGGACTTTTTCTCATGCGGGTCGCCCCAAGCGGAAGGTGACGGCTGCGAAGCAACAGCGGCCAATCACAGACTTTTGAGATGCTGCATCAACGTTGGCCTTGTTTATAAAACTGTGGAATTTCCTGTTTTTCCTCATCGCTCTCATTCTGTCCTGTTTCCACCTTTAGCTGTTGCCAGAAATCGTACGTGGTGGCTGTCTCATGCCAATGCCAATTGCCCCCTGAGCTTGTTTACTAACTGTTTTCCCAGATGTCTGCTGAAGAGCCAAAAGCCGAAAAGGTTGTCAAACCTGATCCAGTCCAAGACGAAGACGAAGATGAAGACATTGACGCTTTGATCGACGAATTACAATCCGACGGTGGTGAAGAATTCGGTGACGAAGAAGTCGAAGCTGGTGCCACTGCTAGACCAGTCCCAGAAGAACTTCTACAAACCGATCCAAACTACGGTTTAACCACTGATGAAGTCAACAAGAGACGTAAGAAGTACGGTTTAAACCAAATGGCCGAAGAAAAAGAAAACATGGTTGTCAAATTCTTGATGTTCTTTATTGGTCCTATCCAATTCGTCATGGAAGCCGCTGCCATTTTGGCTGCCGGTCTAGAAGATTGGGTTGATTTCGGTGTTATCTTGGGTTTATTGTTCTTGAACGCTGCTGTTGGTTTCGTCCAAGAATACCAAGCTGGTTCTATTGTCGAAGAGTTAAAGAAAACTTTGGCTCACACTGCTACTGTTATTAGAGATGGTAACTTGGTTGAAATTCCAGCCAACGAAGTTGTTCCAGGTGAAATCTTACACTTGGAAGATGGTACTGTTATCCCAGCTGATGGTCGTCTAGTTACTGAAGACACCTTCTTACAAGTTGATCAATCTGCTTTGACTGGTGAATCCTTAGCTGTCGACAAGCGTTTCGGTGACAATGTCTTCTCCTCATCCACCATCAAGCGTGGTGAATCCTTCATGGTCGTTACTGCTACTGGTGACAACACTTTCGTCGGTAGAGCTGCTGCTTTAGTCAACAAGGCTTCTGGTGGTCAAGGTCATTTCACCGAAGTCTTGAACGGTATTGGTACTATTTTATTGGTTTTGGTTATCTTGACTTTGTTGATCGTCTGGGTTTCTGGTTTCTACAGAACCAACAAGATTGTTAGAATCCTACGTTACACTCTAGCCATCACCATTGTCGGTGTTCCAGTCGGTTTACCAGCTGTCGTTACCACCACTATGGCTGTCGGTGCTGCTTACTTAGCCAAGAAACAAGCCATTGTCCAAAAATTATCTGCCATTGAATCCCTAGCCGGTGTTGAAATCTTGTGTTCTGACAAAACTGGTACTTTGACCAAGAACAAATTGTCACTACATGAACCATACACTGTTGCCGGTGTTGACGCTGATGACTTGATGTTGACTGCCACTTTAGCTGCTTCCAGAAAGAAGAAGGGTTTAGATGCCATTGACAAGGCCTTCTTGAAATCATTGGCCAACTACCCACGTGCTAAGGCTGCTCTAACCAAGTACAAAGTTATTGACTTCCACCCATTCGACCCTGTCTCCAAGAAAGTTACTGCTCTAGTTGAATCTCCAGCTGGTGAAAGAATTATCTGTGTTAAAGGTGCCCCATTATTCGTTTTGAAAACTGTTGAAGAAGACCATCCAATTCCAGAAGATGTCCATGAAGCTTACGAAAACAAGGTTGCTGAATTCGCTTCTCGTGGTTTCAGATCTCTAGGTGTTGCCAGAAAGAGAGGTGAAGGTCACTGGGAAATCTTGGGTATTATGCCATGTATGGATCCTCCACGTCACGATACTGCTAAGACTGTTAACGAAGCTAGAGGTTTAGGTTTAAGAATCAAAATGTTAACTGGTGATGCCGTTGGTATTGCTAAGGAAACTTGTCGTCAATTGGGTCTAGGTACCAACATCTACAACGCTGAACGTTTAGGTCTAGGTGGTGCTGGTGACATGCCAGGTTCTGAAATTGCTGACTTCGTTGAAAACGCTGATGGTTTCGCTGAAGTCTTCCCACAACACAAGTACAACGTCGTCGAAATCTTGCAACAAAGAGGTTACTTGGTTGCCATGACTGGTGACGGTGTTAACGATGCTCCATCCTTAAAGAAGGCCGATACCGGTATTGCCGTTGAAGGTTCTTCTGACTCTGCCCGTTCTGCTGCTGATATTGTCTTCTTGGCCCCAGGTCTATCTGCTATCATTGATGCTTTGAAAACCTCCCGTCAAATTTTCCACAGAATGTACTCTTATGTTGTCTACCGTATTGCTTTGTCCTTGCACTTGGAATTATTCTTGGGTCTATGGATTGCCATCTTGAACGAATCTTTGAACATTGACTTGGTTGTCTTCATTGCCATCTTTGCTGATGTTGCCACTTTAGCCATTGCCTATGATAATGCTCCTTACGCTCCAAAGCCAGTCAAATGGAACTTACCAAGATTATGGGGTATGTCTATCATTTTGGGTATTATCTTAGCTGTTGGTACTTGGATCACTTTGACCACTATGTTCGTCAAGAAGGGTGGTATCATCCAAAACTTCGGTTCCATCGATGGTGTCTTGTTCTTGCAAATCTCCTTGACTGAAAACTGGTTGATCTTCATTACCAGAGCTGCTGGTCCATTCTGGTCTTCCGCCCCATCTTGGCAATTAGCTGGTGCCGTCTTCATTGTCGACATCATTGCTACCATGTTCACCTTGTTCGGTTGGTGGTCACAAAACTGGAACGACATTGTTACCGTCGTTCGTGTTTGGATCTTCTCCTTCGGTGTCTTCTGTGTCATGGGTGGTGCCTACTACTTGATGTCTGAATCTGAAGCCTTTGACAGATTCATGAACGGTAAGCCAATCAAGGAAAAGCAAGAACAAAGATCATTAGAAGACTTCGTTGTTGCTATGCAACGTGTCTCCACTCAACACGAAAAATCATCTTAGATTTTGATTTGACGTTGTTGTTTGTTTGTTCGTTCTTCGTTTAATCTAGAGTGGTTATAAAAAGATTCATTCTTATTTTTAGTGATTAATTTTTTACACTTTGTGTCATTTCATTATTATTATGCTCCTATGGAGCCTTAATACATAAAGATATTATTTAATAGAGCCATTGTAGCTGTTTTCTCTTCTGCTTTTGACGTCGGTGGTTTCAGGCTGTTTTAGTTAGCCGAACTTAGCTTTAGACCCTAAGTCCATGATTCATAGCTCTCTAAAAGCAGCAAGATTTAATATAATCTGGATCTTTAGCCTTCTGCTATCTAAGTGTGTCAATCTTTGTGCATTTTCCCCGATTCTGAGGCTACAGGCTACATTTATCCAGCTATATCACTTTGGTATCCACGGTGATGGCTTTTCCAAAGCGCGATACTTTTTCCAGCCCAAAAAAAAATAATGAAAATTGTATTCAACAGTGGGTAAACACAGCACAAACACTCGGCTCTCAGACCACAGACACCGTCTTTTGGGAACTTGTTGTTGTTGCTACTCTGCTCATTACTCACGGTTCATTGAAGATCAGACTTTGAGTGCTCGTTTACACCGCTCTCAACGCTTTTTTTTGCCCCTTTTACACTTCCTGTTCTTCTGGCGGTGCTTCTTGGTTTCGTATCAGTTTGATATCCAGCACTCAACGGACTCACCCTTTGTACATTAGCTGCTGATCTACCTTCCAAGATCCCATAAAGTTTGAATTGTCCCTTCGAACTGCTGGTTTTATTGCAAGTCCACACTTTTTGTTCTTGAAATCTCCCACCCACTATCACAAAGCCATCCTATAGAAAGAATGTCTGCTGAAAACTCTGCCAACAACTCCTTCAGCGAGGAAAAGGCCTCCAATTCCTCCAATATCGGTTTGACTCCTCCAAGAGCCTCTTCGATCTCTGGTGCTACCAACTTGTTGAATGAACAACCATCAGGTGCCTCCAAGTTCAAATTGTTCGATGACAACACTACTCCAATCCAAAGATCAACCAACAACTTGAACCAGAACGTCTCCACTGCCCCTCCGTTCCTAAGAAGCTCCAACGATGTGGACTTGGAAAACACCAACATCCCTGCTGGTTTAGTCGATATCAACTTGGCCCTAGGTGCTTTAGATCTAGACTTTGGTCGTGGTAAGGCTGTCAATGGCAATGACACCAAAGATGATTCAACTGCTGCCACTGCTGGTGACGCTGACTCTGTTGAAGACAAAGAATCAGCTTCTAAAGAAGAAACTCCTGCTGCCACTGAAGGTAACCGTTTTGCCAATGGCTTCCACCATCAACCTTTCCACCCATTCTTCCCAATCAACGGCTTTGGTCAACCATTACATGGTGCCTTTGGTCCATCTGGTGAAGGCTTGGAACATCCACAACCTTGGACTCCAAAACCAGGTCAACCACCATTTGGTAGCCCATTAGTTGGTCCAGGTTTAGAAGGTTTGAGTCATACACCACCAATTCCTCATCCAGGTATGATTCCAATTGGTGCCTTTGATATTGGTTCAGATGGTGTCGCCACTCCACCCCCACCTCATTTACAGCATCCACAGTTTCTACACAATGACTTTGGTGGTATCGGTTTGAAAGAAGATGGTACTTTAAAGGATGACCAATCTTATCCACAAGGTTTCCCTGGCGTTGAAAACATGGGTATTCCATTCAACGGTCAACAACCACATCCATTACAAAACAACCAAGTCTGGCCTCAATTGAATGGTAGACCTCAAAGCTTTGAGGGCTTCAACAACGGTTTGGGTCAAGGTGGTCCAAACGGTCTGAACAATGGCAATGACCGTCGTTTTCCATACTACTCCAACAATGGTAATCACCATGGTCATCACAACCACCACCATAACCAACACCATGGTAAGAGATTCAATAACCGTAGAAGAGGTGATGATGCTTCAAGATTTGCTAATGCCAAATTGGATGATTTCATCGGTCAAATCTACTCATTGTGCAAAGATCAACATGGTTGTCGTTTCTTACAAAAGCAATTAGACTTGGAAGAAAAGAATGCTACTCCAATCTTTGAAGAAACTAAAGGTCATGTTGTTGAATTGATGATTGATCCATTTGGTAACTATTTGGTTCAAAAGTTGTTGGAAAAGGTCAACTCTGAAGAAAGAACTGTCTTGGTTAAAAATGCCTCATCTGAATTCGTCTCTATTGCCCTAGATCCTCATGGTACTAGAGCTCTACAGAAGTTGGTTGAATGTATTGACAGTCAAGAAGAAGCTAAGATCATTGTTGAAGCTTTGACCGCTGATGTCGTCTTATTATCCAGAGATTTGAACGGTAATCATGTTATTCAAAAATGTTTACAAAGATTGACCTCTGAAGACTCACAATTCATCTTTGATGCTGCCAATGAGAAATGTCTTGAAATTGCCACTCATAGACATGGTTGTTGTGTCTTGCAAAGATGTCTGGATTTTGGTTCTGCTGAACAAGTTGCTAAATTGTCTTCAGTTGCCTCTGAAATTGCTGGTGAATTGTCATTAGATGCCTTTGGTAACTATGTTGTTCAATACGTCCTAGCTAAGAAATTAGAGGAACCAAACACCAAGATTGTCCAAGCTGTTAAAGATGAATTTGTCAAATTGGCCTTACACAAATTTGGTTCAAATGTCATTGAAAAATGCTTAAGAATTCACAAATTCTCACAAGAATTGATTGAAGAATTGCTAAAACATGAAGAAGACTTTGTCAAGTTGTTGAATGATTCATACGGTAACTACGTGTTACAAACCTCCATGGACGTTGCTAGAGGTGAACAATTGAACAAACTGTCCTCCATTTTGAAACCACTTCTACCAGATATTAGAAATACCCCACATGGTAGAAGAATTTCCTCAAGATTACAACATGCTTGATTCACATATCCTTCTATTGAAACTACTTGACTTCAAAGATCCATTGAAAATCCAATTTTTTGTACATTATTCACTATTTTAATTCTGCATATCAATACGTTGGGTCTTTTTGGAATCATCTTGGTTCAAATCTGAAAGGTTGTACACTAGTAAATTGTATATTAGAAGTTTTAAAAGGTTAGAGAAGGAAAGGGGAGCTATTTTCAGAATGAAGGTTCACAAGGTATACTTGCTATGAATCCACAAAGAAAGGAAAAAGTTTTTATATGTTGCGTGTGTTTTTTTGATTTTTGCTGGAGTCTTTGTTCATACCTTTTTGCACTGTATGAGTTTGCTCAGTTATTTTGTTTGTTTGGTTTTCCATTAATACATAAGTCACATTAATTGATTTTTCAGTAGTTGATTCACTTTGTTTGTATGTCTGAATTTAGCTAGTCTGTCTCTTTCTTCACCTATCAGCTTTTGCTTTTCTAACGCTGCAAGCGCCAAATCGCCGTTATAATTGGGCCCTAAAAATCGCACTAATTAGTAGGCTTATCTTGATGATTTTTCCTTGAAACTTGAACCATTTCGATCAGTTTTACGAGCTTGATAATTCTAAGCGTAGTAATTAACTTGTTTCGAGTTGATCAATTTTGAAAATGAGTAAATCTTAACAAAATAGGTGATGTACATTTTTAATTTCAAATTTCAATATTCTACAGAAAACAGTTATAATTTTTTGTAAGGCTTAAAAACACTTAAAAGGCATATCAACTAGTGATTTAACGCATCCGATTTTATCTGCTCCGCCTCCAAGTAGTATAGGATGAACACCTGTTAAATGGTGGCGAATTAACGTGTTTTGTAAAACTTCGCCGTGGGGATTCCAAATGCCGATCCAAAAGCTGTCAGACAAAGGGCCCTATGAGAAGCCAGAGAGCCTAGAAAAGGGGCAGCAAAGAGAGTAGTACTGTTCACTGGGTCATACTAGAGAGATACATGCTCACTAACCGAAATTTAACTGTCCTACCGCTGCTACAAGTCCGTAGTGGTTCGATATTTGCGAATCTGTGCCAATTTTTTGACACATTGTGATAAGAAAGAAATGGAACAAATATTGGAACTTTGACAGCTGCCAAAACCAGACAGCCGCCGCCGCTGAGCCCAACCCGCCCCTGAATCCGCTGTTAAAGCCGCCGCCATGGGCCTCACACTCACAGACCTCCCCAACGAGGTCTTCTTCGAGGTGCTGGGCCACTTGGACAACTGGGACATCAACACTTTGTTCCAGGTGCCGGCCCTCAGGGACAGAATCAAGGGCCTCTTCACCTGTGTGTCCGACATCACGCCCTCCAAGCACTTCACCGCCGTCGTGTCCCAGAAGGCGTTCGACGAGTTCCACCGCTTGAAAGACCAGCGCTCCCAGTTGCTCTTCGTGCTCGTGGAGATCTACGATCTGAAGAACTCCAGTGTCAGATTGCCCTCCTTGTCCTTCATCATCGACAACAAGATCTCCATCTTTGACACCCACATCTCCAACAGCTGGTACACGGGCAACAACAACTCCATCTGGATGCAGGCCTTGGGCCCACGCACCAAGCAGGTCACCTTCGAGAACTTGACAAAGTTGTCCCTATACGATCTGGCCTTTGACCCTGCCGTGTTCAAGTTCCCCAAATTGCAGAGATTGAAACTATCCCGCTGTGAGAGCTCCAATGTGAATCACAAGTTCCATTTGCCGCGTTTGGAAGAACTATACGTTGACAGTCTTTTCCAAACTATCAGCGCAAGTATCGATTATGAGAATGCCAATTTCAAACTGCTTTCTTTAACAACTGTCCATGACTTGGTTAAATGGGAGAATGTCACAAATTCTTCAATAGAGACCATCAGCATATTTGAAAGTGGGAGCTTGATCGATTTTACAAACTTGAAGTTCAACAAACTACAGAAATTCATCATGAAGGATTCTGATGTCAAGGAATTCTCACATTTAGATTTCCCGATTGCAACCTCTATTCACATTGAACAGTTTATGGATTCAAGAATGAACATGCATCATATAAATGCTCCAGCTTTATCACATCTATTGCTTTGGGTCTACCAAATTGAGAATCTCCATGATATCAACACACCAGCTTTGAGAAAGGCCTCTATCATGTTATCAATTGAACCAGAGACAACTCCAAATAACAACATTGATCATAGTTGCTTTGCTAATTTGACATCAATACAGATCTGTATGGCTGCTGAGATTCTTCAACATGTCGATCATTTGAAGGAATTGGAAGTTCGTGGTCCATTTAGACACTTACTGCTATACAGCCTTGAATTTAAAGAGTTGGAACAATTCCGTGTCTATTTCAACAGTTATTTGACTGAGGTGCCAAAAATTAATGCTCCAAATTTGGACTCCTTGGCCATCTCACGTTGTGTGAGTTTGAAGAGTTTGAAATCATTGGAGAAAGATTATCCAAACATCACGAAATTGAGTATTGAATATTCTGGTTTACAAGAACTGTTTGACTTGGAACTATACCAATTACAATCCTTTACACTGATGTCATCTACGAGTGCTCCACTATTTATACAAAATTGTTCATTCCCTGTCCTAGAGGTCTTTGAAGCTACAAATCTAGATATCAAATCCTCAGAACCTTCCCAATTCCAATTCACAGCCCCACAATTACTCTCATTACGTCTAACAAACTTCAACATCCCAGATCTGAAGATAAATTTCCCAAACTTATTACAATTAACAGCCACTGGTGGCATTGAGAACTTGACAATCAGTAATTGCTCTAGTTTGAGAAATTTGGATATTAGCAGAAATGCCTTGAAATCCATCAACACCGACCCATTATCGTCATTGACGAGTTTGGAATGCCAGGATGCCAACATCCTACAATTTGAATTGGATACCCCACTATTAGAACGAATTGTCTATGATGAGATTATTCGTTATGTCTTGAAATGAAGCTTACGAGAAAAAGCCTACTATGAAACCTTATGAAATTTAAATGAAAACAAAAACGTCTAATGATAATGCAAATTTAAATGATATGACTTTATGTACTCAACTCTAGAGACTCCACAGCTTCAGAGATCTCATTAACTTCTTTCTCCTCTTCTAATGCGTCTTCTGAAGTTTCAGAATCTTTGACATCATTGGCCATTTCATCACTTGAATTAACCTCAGTCTTGATCTCAGCTTCAGACCCGAAATCTTCTTCATTGGCCTCTTCAACCTTCTTCTTCTCAACGTATTCCTTCACAACACTATAGTATTCGTTGATCTTGACCAGTTTCACAGTATTGGCCAGAAACTTCTCCTTCAGTAACACTTTCAAATCCTCGACGAAATTCTTCAACTCAGTTTCAGCAGCCTTTGGCAGTCTCATGAAGGCACCAGGGATCACCAGGTACTTATCATCCACAACCCACTTGAAAATTGGATATTTGATAATCATGGAAGTGGAAATCAATGGGATGATAGATTCTTCTAGCTCAGGTCTTGTAACACCATGGATACAATCTTCAACCAAGATGGCGTTGTATTCAGCAAGGGATTTTGGTTGATATGTGTGTTGTTGCTGTGATGTAGCTGACGATGAAGACGAGGATGAACTTGGTCTTAATGTCTTTGTTGTATGCTTCACACTCTTCAAATAGACAGGGATGGCTTGGGACAAAGTATACTTTGGCACTCTGGACACTGGTCTTCTCAAGACATATACCGATCTTCTTGGTTCTGGGTCTTGAGATTCAGAGTATAGACCAAAGGCCTCAGCTAACAAATGGACAAATTCACGTTGTTCTTTTCTCATTGGTTTGAAAATGAAGGACATCTTGTCTGATTTCATGAATTCGATCAGGATGTTTTCCACTGATGTACACCATTTCTGTTGGGCGTGTGCGATCTTCAACGTTTGAGCACTGTATGGTAAGTCCATCATCTCAACGCCATCAATGGCTTTTTGTTCAACCACGCCAAAGGCAGCACGTAGTTTGTCTTCACGTTCCTGTAAGACACAGGAAATGTCACATTCTAATGGTGTTCTTGAAACACTAGGAGTTTCAGCATTAGCACCACATGGAACTTCTCTTTTTCTTCTACCACATTTACACTTCAATGTCACAGGTTCCTTACAGGACTTCTCCTCCTTACAAGGTTCTGGATAATGACATTTCTGTCTGTCAACATGTGAACAATACTTCTTAGTGATACCACAGATCGAAGTACATTCACATTCACCTTCCTTGTGGCAAGTTTTCAAACAACTATGGCGACAAGCCAATGGTTTTCCACACTTCACGGCGCAGTAGACTTCTTCTTGATAACACATGGCCCAGACTTTAGACTTCCCACACAAACAGGTCTTCTTCACCGATTTGGTACATTTTGGACACTCAACGTCGTCTGGATGACAATTATGTGGCATCTGGGAGTGACCACAACTTCTTTCTCTGATACATTGGGATTCACAAGGTGGTAAAGTGACACCACAACGGATAGGAGCCAACACGACAGTTTGACCACAATGGCAGATCAAATCGTCGTTAGTGGATTCCAAACATGGTGGACAAGGACCAACATGACAAGTTCTTTGGCATAAATGATCAGGATTACCACAACTCAATCTCTTTTCACAAGTTTTCAAACAGATATGAGTGGCTTCAATGCTGAATGTCTCATTTGTGTTTCTAACATTGACTTGGTTCTTCCGAAGTGCCTTCTTTCTTTCTCTTTCTCTCTTCATGGAAATACCTTCTTCAGCACAACAGACATTGTTACATCTATGACGACGACATGACAGTAAGGCAGAACATTTTCTGGAACATTTGGCACTGTTACCTGCAAGTAAGAACTTACATGGGACGATGTATGAATTGAACCCACAGGAACAATTGGTCTTGATAAATTGATAACATGGGGAACAAGCACCGTCATGACAAGGATCTTTGCAATGATGACCACAGGATAGTAATTTGTTACAGACTTTGTCACATGTTGGAATTGGATCTGTACAGGTCTGTCTGTTCTCACCGTGGTTCAATTCGATGATGGAGGTTTGACCACATGGACAAGTCTTGATGACATCCGGACTTAAAGGACAATGTGGGTCTCTCTTTGATCTTGGTTGACATGGGATTGAGTCACTATGCGTGCCACAGTCATACAGCAGATCGTTGATGTTGGAACATTTGAAATTCCCAATGAAGTCAGTGGTCTTGTCCTCGGAGATACTCTTCAATGGAACTCTTAGATGACACTTGACATGATCCGTCGTTGCACCACAATAGCATTTGGACTCAATGAACTCTTCACATTTACCACAAAGACCATCATGGCAGACTTTGTTACACTTGTGGATCTCACACGGTAGATATTCTTCACAAACATCTTCACATTTCCAACCTTCAGCGTACGGTGTTAAGACACAAGGCCATTGGGTCTCGTGGTTCCCACAGTGGCATTTCATCGGTGGACCAAGAGCGTTACAGGCAGCGTGTGGGCCTGGATGACATGGTAAGGTACAACTATGCGGGCAGTCTTGCAACTTGACACCACATGTTTGACCACAGCTACCTGGAGTAAGCAGGTTCTTGGATGGGTTGATGGTCTTGCCACACCAGCACTTGTGTTGGATCTTCTGCTTCCTGTGGAGGCCGCTGCAGTGCGGACACTTCCAGTTCCCGTTCTCGTCCGTGGAGGAGCCTTTCTGGGACCAGTTGTTGATGCACGAGACGTGGTAGACCCTGTAGCAGAGCTTGCAGTCCCATGTCCGTGAGTAAGGCCCAACCTCGGAGGTGCACACCAGGCACACGTAGCTCTCGTCCTTGATCTCGTTCAGGATGATCGTAGCCAGGTCGTGGTCGTCGTGGTGGTGCTCGTCCTCGGAGTCTGTGTCGGTGGCGTCGTCGGTGGAGTCCTCCTCCAGTTCTGGTTCTGGCTCTGTTTCTGTTTCTTCATGTTCTTCATGTCCTTCTCCCTGGGCGGCATCTGGATCTGATTCCACCGGCAGGGCAGCTTTCGAGACCAGCTCAGCGGGCACAGCAGCGCCGCCGTCCATGATCTCCTCAATCTCGCCCTCGTTCCTCGGCAACTCGCGCATCCTGGGGGCGTTGTCAGTGGCAAAACACTGTTTCTGATATGTTTCTGAAACCGTGAGATTTTCTTCGCTATGATGATTTTTTCGAAACATCCGGACACCACACAGATTAGCGATTCCGTGAAAATCAGGAGAAAAGAGTGGAGACAGAGACCAGCTGGTTATGAACTGCATTGAAACAGGCATAAAAAGCAGCAATGAGAGTCGGTTTTCTACTAAGAGCAGCCACAGATCCATGGGCTAGAAGGTGAGTATCTTTTTTACCCAGGGAAAATGTCCAAAATTCGATGAACTTTAGCAGACCTGATACCCGTCCACTGTGGAGTACTAACACAGATAACATAGAGAAGCATGGAGATATCAGGGCCAATTCGCCAGAAAGACCGTGTATAAGAACCTGTGGCCTGGCTTCAGCTACGGGGTTGGTGCCTTTGTCGTCTACGTCATTGCTGAGAAGTTGTTTTTCCCTCCTGCTCATCACGAACACGAAGAGCACAGTGAACATTGAATGTGCCGGCATTATGACATGAAATTAGTTAACAAAGGTGTTGTTTCTTGGTATCGTTGTACTGGCTTGGCGCACAGGAACAGCACTGACTTATTTATTACTCCTATTTATTCTATTTATTCTATTTATTCACCTTATTTATCCAACACCTATTTATCACCACTACAAGGGCAATACAAGTCGTATAACCGTGGAGATTTTTGGACGTAGGAGTTCAGAGAACGCTATATAACCAAGGTGTGATACCCCAGATACACCATCCACTTTAAAGCAGCCCTTTCAGGGGCCTGTACCCACCTGCCGATCAGCGATCTGGATCTCGTGTTTCTCATGCAAGAGCTTAAAAATCATGAAAATGAAAATTTTCAACTTTCTAAGCTCCCTGCCACCCAGGTTCAAACCTTTCATTTCTCCATTTGCACTCGCTGCTTCCATTCCAGGGTCTCTTAGTGTGATAAAGTGTCGCACAGTGCCCTTCATTTGCAGCTTTACCGGTGTAAACAAGGAGGATTTCTCAAGGTAACAACCTGAAGTGTACGAAGCATGAGTGAAGTTGTGGTTAAAATCGCCACCCCGTTGGTGATCCCCGTGGAGATTCCACTAGCCTTGAGCGACAATGAAGACTTCTTATTAGGGGGCTTTGAGGACATTGCTCCAATAAGACCCGTTGAACATCTGGGCGAGTCTGATTTGACCTTTGAGGGGAGACTTCCTAATGGGTTAAAGGTGTTTGAAGATGGTGGTGCCGTTGGGTGTGGTGGGAAAGTGTGGGTCGCTGGTGAGTTGTTATCCAAGTATTTGCTAGATAAGGGCCTTTATGGGAAGAAAAAGGTCATTGAAATCGGGAGTGGTACCGGTTTAGTGGGGTTAGCTCTTGGGTTAAGTGAGAAAAGAGATGATGATATGCAAGTTTGGATTACTGATATTGAAGAGTTGGTGCCTTTGATGAAGACAAATATTGAGTTGAACCATCTTGAAGACACGTTGCATGCTGACACGCTATCGTGGGGCGAACCATTACCGGAATATGCCCAAAAGGATGTCGATGTCATCTTAGCTGCCGATTGTGTCTATTTGGAAAAGGCCTTCCCATTGTTAGAAAAGACCTTGTTGGACTTGACTACTGAAGATACGTTGGTCTTGATGAGTTACAGAAAGAGAAGAAAAGCCGATTCAAGATTCTTCAGAGTATGTTAATATCTATTACTACTTTTTTGCATTACTAACAACTTATAGAAAATCAAAAAGAACTTTGACATTGTCCCAATCACCGATTTCAAAGATTATGAGATGTACATCAAGCAAAGTGTCAACTTGTTCCAATTAGTCAGACGTCCAAAGAAGGAAAAACTGATTCAAGATAATGCTTTATGAATTAATGGTTTTGGTTTATTAACGACAGCTTTAGTTCTATTTTACTTTTACTGCTTTTTTATACGATATTATTCACTTTATGCATTTTGATTTTGGCTATTATTTTTAAGAGATTGAAATTACAGGAGTTATGATAACTATTTGCAAATCATGTAGTTGATCTCTATGTACATTTTTAGGCTGAAGGACCAGAGGTATCCTTTGCAGTTTGGATATCTGATAGTTCAGTAGCCTTGATCTTCCACTCATCAATGACTTTTTGTTCTTGTTTAACACCATGTTCTAATGCAGATTCGTTGAAAGCGGCACCAAACAATTCATTCTCTTCTTGGGCAACTTGTTCTTGGATTTCCTGTTCAATTCTTATTCTGTAAAACTCAAATCTAGCTTGGTCATAGGCATCTGCTAGAGTTCTTTCTTGGTCTTTTTCATTCAATAGATATAGAGTTCTTTGAACAACAGATTCACCATCTAGCTGTTTGTTATGTTGCATAATTGAGGACCAGTCTTGTTTAGTAGAGTCAGCACCGGTGTTCTCCAGTAGGATCTTTGGTCTAGCCAATTCCCATGGATGTTGTTCATAAAATAGGTTTCTTAGTTCATCTTCCACATAGTTCAGCTTCTGTGGCTTGTAGATATTGCTGGTTTTCTGCTGAGTTTCTCTGGTCTTATATAGTGGTCTGTTCTTCTTGTTCAGTTGTGGTTTTTGGATAGTGATAGGTTGATTTGTGTCTAGACGTCTTGGTTGACGAGTGAAGTTCTTGTTTGGAGGGTGTGCAGCAACGACGTCGAACCAGGCAGGCTGCTGGGATAGCACACGTGACTTCAGATAATGTGAGGTTCTCTCCAGCACGTTGACGGCCTTCGTTTGTAGTTTCATTGTGTGGGAAAAGTCAGTTTTACTGTGGAGATGTCTTCTTGAATTTGTACTGGTTTTCAGCTTTTTTTTTCCATGATTTGGATTTTTCAGAATTGGCTGTTTTGGGAAATATTCGTGGCGGAAGCAGATTATATAATCAAGATCGATAAAATTACATAATCATGCCTGTCACTTACGTAATCATTTTCAGCGGGCTCGTAACACCTGCTTAAACAATAGGAAATTTCTCCACACTGTTTTCGAGAAACTAGGAAAACGAGATCAAAGGAGGCATTATAAGTTGAAGAGCTGAGGTGATGTCGGTAATAGGACAGAGAGTGCTCAGGCTGGTACAGAGCAAGTCATTGTTTCCAGCGTTCGACAAGCTCTGGGACAAAAAAGTGTCCAAACAATACATTAAATTCATCAACAACTCCCCCATTGCTCTAAATCAGCAGAAAATCACCAACACAAGATCATTGATCCAGCGATACGATGCTCCCAAGATCACATACTTCCAATTCCTGAGGCAGTTATACCCTATGACACCACATGTCCACTTTGAAAGCCTGTATCAGAGCTATTTGGACCTCCCTACCCCACAACCACTATTTATCCAACATGAGCATTTAGAACACCTATTGCAACAGTTGAACAAGGCTGCTGGTGAAAACAGGCACATTGTCGCAAGGTATTACGAAAAGATCCAGAGTGATATGAAGAGAGCTGGTATGCAGATTTCTGAGAAAGAACGGAACTCCATGCTTGCGTTGAAGTTCTATAATCAGAAGAAGGCACAACCTATTGATCAGGTCTATGAACAGCTGGTGAAGACTTCACGGGGGAAATTGGACATTAGTACGATTAATATCTTCTTAAAACATGCAGTGAGACTACAGAATCCTGGCTTCATCAACAAGATCACACAGGACTTGAAGGATTTCGGGCTGAGACCAGATAGAGTCACTCTTGCCACTATGTTCAATTACTCCTCGGCCATGAAAGACGAAGAAGGTGCGCTGGGAGTATTTGAAGCCGTTTTGGACTCAGGTGTGACGCTGGACATCATGATGATGAACGCTGTGTTGAATAATCTTGTCAGTTTTGGCGACTTGGAATCTGCAACTGCCATATTGAACACGATATTGGATTCTGATTTCCAAACAGATAATCCCATGATCTCACAGAATGACAACAAGTCAAAAAGACAGTACATGAAAGTGAGCAGCTTCATTGACTCATTAAGCTTGCAGACCAGAGAGGCATTGGTGTACCCACTGACACCTACATATGACACATTTTCACCCTTCTTGAACCACTACGTCCAACTGGAGAGTTTTAACCCTGAGAATATAACGAAATTGCTTCACTTTATTAACGAAATAGACATCAAGATCCCAACTTCAATGCCAATGAAGATCTTGAAGGTGTTTAAGGACCACAAAATGCAAAATTCCGAAGCCATGAAACAAGTTGCTCAATTATTGCAAGCCCAAGGTGTCAACCACGTCAAGTATCATCACAAGTTTGTGGATAACATGATTGGTGCTTCTGTGACACAGAGTGACCAGAAGTTGAAAGTCTCCAACGATCTGAATGAGAAATGGGATAAGCTGGAAGGTGTCACCCAGAGAAGAAACTGGAAGCATTTGGATATGAAGAAACTTGCCTCTGATCTGGTTGATGAGATAGCGGTTTCACACTGACTCCAATATAGGCTAACTATTTATCGACTAATATGAAACATTTAACTGGTAGTAACACGGTACATCAATTTTTCGGTAGAAAAGTTTGTACGATCCTCATTACGTCATAGCCCTTGACACAAAAACGAAAAAGAGAACAAGAAAAAGAGAACATGGAAGTTTCTTTTACATCAACAGATGTCAGAGGGTTGAAGAAGCCCTTCTCACCAAATGGCAAACTTGTTTCATGCTGACCAGATGCCCTCTTTTAACTTTGGTCGCTTTTTAGAGTCGCCGGGTACTTGGCCGGTTAGGGATGCTGCAACGAATGGATACATTTCACAAGCAGAGATACTTGCTTCCCTCGCCACAATGTCGATTGAACAAAAGGTCTCACGTTATTTGTACGAACCATTACCTAACTACCACATAGATGAAGATGGAAGACACTTGTTAGAATAAAGGGATGGTGAGAAGTTGCAGATTTGGTCGGTACTCACATCTTCACATGCCAGACAGTCCGGTCTAAGAAGTTTAAAGATAAGACCAAACTTGGGGTCAAACAATGAAAACACTCTTACGGTTAATTTTGCTAGGCCCATTGAATTTACGTTGGATGCTGGTAATTTCAACTTATTCGGTGGCGCTGAAGGAAGGTTAGTTAGTTCTTCTGTGACTAAATTTGATGAGACATTTACAAATAAGTGGAAGGAGAGAGAAGTTGAATTCGGTGATGATGAAGAGACGTCATTATTTGCACGTTACAAGAAATACAATGCTATAGAAGAGAAGTTGTTTGAATCTGAGAATGACACCCAAAAAACGAGTGAAGATGAATTATTTGAAGGGTTGATAAATCATATCATAAAACCCAACATTCCCAAGGAACATTACGCTATGTCACTGTTACATTACGCATGTGAAATGATGGGCATTGGGAGAGTTAATAAATTATCAATGCTGAGCAGTTGAGCAGGAAGTTGTCAAGTATCAAGATGGTTTTCAATATTGAAACAGAATAATACAATGCTTTACTTGAATCCGTTGCAAACTGTGAAACACCCCAAGATGCTTCGGCTCATCTAGACAAGCTGATACTGGAAAAACTCTATGATGTCTTCATGGAAGAACTTCCTGATGGTGGCTATAAATTGAGTCAAGAAGTTTCCATAGATTTCAAATATTTTAGTCAACAGAATTTGCATTTCAGAACTTTACGCCTCAAAATAGACGGTGCATCGTCATTCTACATTCTCTCCAATAAAGTGAATAAGTTATTTGCTTTTAAAGGTCTATCTGTTGGCAGAAAGAGTCTGCCTCTATCATCCCCTTTACTCATTGAGATCAAACATGTTTACACAAGGGTTCCAAGTATCCTTTTGTTCTTATTGAATGACGTGGTGTTGAGAAAGTATCCTGGTATAATTACATTGATGACTGCAAAAGCAATTGAAAAGTACAGATCTACAAGTTCAAGAGAATTTAAGGTGGAGTTTACCATTGAGGAATTTATGGCTTTCCTTACAACTTCAGAGTTTGATCCAACAAAAGATTCCACTGTTAGTCAGTCGATAGAAAGTGATCTCCTATATGTGAACTCATTGATGAGAACCAACTACAAAGCTTTGCAAAACTTGATGTTCAGTTTGAACAAAATCATCATTGAAGGCTTGATGACCGGGAGTACACACCTTGTTATAACTGACTATGAAGTTTACATCTTGATGAAGGTCCTACCAAGAAATCGCTGTTGTCAACAAGGATTAGTGTCAGATGAAGATGACCCACTTGACATACAGATGTATGTATTGGACTCACAAACTCCAGATTCAAAGACAGAATTCAAGTTTAGAATCTTGTCGTTCTGCTTAGACTCAATTGGAATTGCTGATCAAGGAGGTTTGAGCGGTGTCTCAGATGAAGACTCGTCGAAATGCGAGACTGTTATCGAAAGTTTGACCAGAAAGAACAAAACTTTGAGAGATGCCCTAAATATTGGTTGTTATGGGTTCTTGGAATCCGAGCCAACACCAACATTTGAGTCGGATACTTCAACAATTACAAGAAGAAGATCAAGAAATGTGGCAGAGGATCATGAAGATGAAGGTGGAAAGGACTCAATGTTTGAAGATTTGAATGATCCAGACTGCTCAATGAAGTCAGAAACTGAATCCATCAATCTAGGAATGGCAAACTTACAAATTGATACCAGTAAGATTACATCAACAGCTTCTTCTGATCCAGAATTATGGATGAATGATGACTTTGTCGCCAGCTGTTATCAGGCACGTTCAGAAGATGTTTCAATGATTGATGTTATCACTGATGTTATCACTGATGGTCCACCTTCTCCCATCGATTTTGACTATTGGTTCAGATTTATTACATCGAATACCGGGAATTGCGTCCCTTATCACTCGCTATTTATAATTGAAGAAAGTTCAAGTTCAGTCATGGCTGAATTCAAATTAACAGAAGCCAACCCAGTGTTTCTGAGAGCCTTAGGCTATACCCCAAATCCTGCCAGACCTGAAGAAATATTGGTTTTGAAAATCAAGAAAGAGACATCTATTGACCAGGGTGAGGATATTAATCCCAATGAAGAAGACAGTGAGCTATCTACAGCTGATTTCTCCGACAGTGCTGGTACTGAACCTTCACTAGTGACCCCTCAGCTAGTTGAAGAATTGGAAAATGAAGTGAAGGTTTTGATCAGTTTGAACCATGATGAAAATCTAGGAAAGAGCTTTCCACAGTTGTTATCCGCTGGATATATCAATGATGTTTCTCCACCTAAGGTTTCAAGTGGGTGCAAATTGAGAGAAACTGGGAATGATCTAAACTCATTATCAGGCCCATTTTTGTTATTCAGATCAGAAGCTTTATTTGGTTCAGAGATGATGGATGCCACGGTGCTGTCTCCAGAAGTTGTTTCTATGTTATCAGAATCACAGAAAACTGGGATTATACAGTTGTTTGAAAGGCTCCACAGAAAGAAAATCGTGTACAATTATTCAGGTGATCAGTTCTATAACAACATTTTGATTTACTACTCTAGACCAGATTGCCACAAACACAATAACCATGAGTTGTTAAACTTTGAAACATACGTTCCATTAAGTTTGAGAGATGACTTTGATAATGCCTTTAATGTTCCTTTGTGTTTTGAATCTAAAAACATTCAATTCTTCCAGTTGATTGGTTTTGAACATGCACAATTCGTGACTGGTCCAGGCGGTGAAGAAAGATTCGAGAGTGAAATCAAAGAGGTGAAAACAGTGTTGAGATTCCATAATCAGTAGCCAAGTTGGCAATTAATACTATTGTCAATCTGCTATTGTGCTTATTGTGTAGCCTTTTCCTGTTCGGATTAAATATAGAGGTATTATGAACTGGCGACGATCTCATTTTCTATGATTACTGTGTCCTAAGCATCAAGCCTGTGCCAAGCATTCTTGAGACATTCATTGATTAACTAAGCATTCAGCACTAGTCAAAAACCCATTGGTCTTCAATACTCTCCAGAGCACCCACTTTTACTCCAATAAACCACGATTTTGTTGTCAACCACACTTTATACACTTCCTCCAAAAAGCGTAATTTTCGCGGCTCCATTTCTCTCACGCCAAAAAGCTCAAATCAACAACGACACGCTTCACAAACTCAACACAAAGACGCCACATTCTGCCACTGATACATCACAATGGTACGCTTAGTCACATTTCACACACTTAGGAGTATACTAATTTTCCCACAGTCTGCCTTATTCAACTTCACATCACTTCTACAGGTCATTTTACTCCTGATATGTTCATGCACATACATCCACACAAACTGGCCTAGTTTGCTAGATAGAAACAAAACAGGGTGAGTATCGAGTCTCTGACTGCTGATATGGGTGAAATTCAAAGGTACAGAGTACTAACAACTGCAGGATCTTCGGTGTGGCCTGGAAATGTGCCAGAATAGGTGAAAGAGCTAGTCCTTATGTGTCACTATCTTTGATCTTCATGGCTGTTCAACAATTACGTGCTTAAGGTGTTAATTTTGGGAGTTTCTACAATAGGTTTTAATATTACAGTACTTTATTCATTTATAAAACAAACCTAGCCCTTAAACCCAATACCTTTTTATCTCTTCCTCTCTTTTTTTTCGTCATTTATTTTTTCAAGTTGTATTCTTGTTCGATTCTTTCTTCCAAGTTGTACTCATCTTCAATTCTATCGTCTAATCTGCAACCAACGCTATTGATCTTCAGGACACTTGTAAGCTTGTCATCAGATTCCTTAAGGATCTGGATCAATTTGTCGTGGTCCAATGTGTCAGCGTTATAACTAACCTTCAACAAGTTTTGGAAAATGTCAATGATCTCGTAGATGAAGTTCCAGTCCTCATTATCATTAATATAGTTCTTCAAAAGCTCAATGCACAGGTTCAATTCTGTTTTGGATTCTTGCAAGTTGATCGATTCACTGACCAAACACTTCAATAAAGTCTTGAAGATCACCAATACCCTGAAAAATGATAACCAATTGATGGAGAACATGTCCTTGTTGATGGTCAGATTGTAAGAGTAGGACAAGTTCTGCAACACAGCCTTACTTAGCTTATCCAACAATGAAGGTGTCAAGACCGGATTCAGATAGGAATGACGATACAACAATGTCAAGGCGTTGTAATAACGAGTAGTGAACCAAATTGGATTCGAACTGTTAGAACCAGTGGTTTTCAAATACCAAACCTCGATCTTGTTTCTCAAGTTCTTCAAGACGGCATCATTCTCATCAGTGGTGTTATGGTTGATGGCCAACACAGTATGGATCTCTTTGAAGATCATGCCTTCGATTCTCTTCAATTCAATGACCAATTGGATATCGGTATTCATGCAATCATCCTCGTAGTCAAAGTCATCCAGCTTGATAGGGTATGGCAGATTGATGTATTCATCAGGGATGGCAATGATCTTGTTCAAGTACACAGCAACGGTACGATCAATGATGTAGATGGACCAGAACAATCTGTTTCTCATCTCGATTTCAAACCTGGAGAACGTTTCTGCCACCGTGGAGTTCAACTTTCTGTGCAGGTTGTAACGAAGAGCAAGTCCAGTCAACAGGTTTACCAGATTGGAAGTTGATAGACAATTTCTAGCAAAGAACGAGTCAATGACCAATAGCGTTAGGACTTTGATATCATCAACGGTGTTGAAAGTCAATGTCTGTTGGATGAACTGTTGGATTTGTTGATTGTTGAAGATCTTTCCATGTTCTGCGATTTCCTCTTTGGACAAATTGTTGGAGTTGTGAAGGTTCTTAAACCCAATAGTCAAGATCAGGTATACTTGGAAGTTGGTCTTCAAGGTCTCCAATGGGATCGAACTCGAAGGATTCAACACGTTGAACAAATTGATAGAGTCATACTCTTTGTAGAAACGACCCTTATGAATGAATGGGAAGATCTGATAGAAGTTCTTGAAGTAGTTATCAGCGTACTTCAGGGCATGTTCTTTCTTGATCATCAATGGCTGTTCATTGATGCTGTCTGATGGCGTGATGAAATTCTGCTTACCCAAGTTGATCAACGTCGATAGCAACACGTTCTGGATCTCAGTGTTCGGCTTGGATCTTTTGGAATCCTGGGAACTCGTGGTCGTCGTGGAAGAATTGCGCTTCAAAGTCTGTGTTGGCAACTGTGGACTTGGTTGTTGTTGTAGTTGCTGGAGTTGGAATGTGACTTCTTGAGAACCCAGGGAGATGGATGGGAGTCTGATCGTGCGTGAGCCTCCATTGTTGGTGTTAGCTATGTTTGGGAATGATGAAGAACGTTGCGAAGGATCCTGATTCTCCTGATACGTGTAATTGTCAGCCAATTGTTGTTGTGATTGTGATTGTTGATCATTCTTCGTAGTATCAAAGTTCCAACTCGTCGTGGCAGATGATAGCGGTGGTAGCAACGTGATGTTCTGAGACAGGGAGCCCACAGTAGATTGCAAGTGGCCATCGTCGTCCAGACGTGGATCAATTGAATCCTGATCAGCTTTTGAACTTTTCTCTCTTGCTCTTCTCTTGGTGGATAACTTTTCAGCGTATTGACAGTCCTCACCCATCTTCAAGCACGTTATACAGCTTGGTGTGTGCTTGGAGCACTTCTTTCTCAGTCTTCGACATCTCTGACACGCGACAGTCTTTGTAGGCACTGTCTGGTTGACCTGGTCCAGGATCTGTTTATCCACAGTGGACTTCTTCTGGTGGTTGTTCAAGATGAACCTGTTGAAGCTCCGTTGCTGGGACATGACATTGGACGTCAGCGAGGACAAGGTGGGTAGTTTTATCTGTGCTGTGGTAGCAGCGTGGTCCGTCTTGAGAGTTGTCAATTTCGTCGAGGGACTGTGTGTTTCTGTCTCTGTTCCAATCTGCGTGGAGCTCATTCTGGAACACTATAAAGGGACATAAAACCGACCTTCCAGGATCTCCACAGAATCGATAAGCCACTGTAATCCGTGATCGCAGTGTTGACAGGGAGGGCAAAGTGCAAGTGCTTAAAGTGGGATGGCGTGCCAGTGGAGCGTGGGAACCGTGTAGGCAGAAGGGAGCCACCGACTCGACAAAGAATTCTGGATCCAACCAGTATATAAACCCCGGTAGCAAGGGCAGCACTGCTCGCTGTTTCGCTTCAGGTGCGGACTGTGTAAAAAGCAGATGCCACTGTGACTTTGACAGGAATCGGGCCTTTTTCTTGTCTAGAAAGAGTAAGTTTTATTTCTATGGCTTTTTTCGCAAACCACAGTTATAAGCAGAAGGGTTGGAAGACAAACACGAAAACAAGAAACCGTGGTGGCGGGACAGGGAGAGGCAAACAGAGCAAACCACTCGAGAAACAGCCAGAAAACAGCACCAGAAGCACCGGGACACGTTAAGGTTTATGCCTTTAGCCCTTGCAAACCTGTCAAAGTGACGTTAGTTTTGCCCAATTCTGCCACCATCAGCCATCAGCCACAGATTTCAGCAGCAGTATGGGCGTGGCTAGTGCTGTCGGGCCCTGGAGCCCCCCAAAACGGCCGTGAAGCAGCAGCGAAGGAGCAGCAGTGGCACTAAAACACGGCAGGCGGCCGCACACGTCACTTTAATCTCCGACTCTTCCTCGTACTTTGAAGTTCACCAGCTAATCACTGCTTTATCGAGATGCCTGTGTATCTGTGGCTCCAGACGCGTGAAAAAGCTTTGTCAGCATCCTGTCTTTGTTCTGAGCGTGTTCGTGTTGTGTGTGAATGAAGAGCATCCTCCAATGAGCAGCACCAGCACCAGATCCCAGCCAATAACCAGCACTTCAGCTTCAAATCAACACTTCCAAGTTCCAGACTGTTATAATTTGTGCATTTCGTCTTATCGGTTAAATTAGCCGCAAAATTCCACCAGGGCTCACAACCATGCCTAAAAAGCACCAGGTATCATAACCATCCTGTCAAGAAAATGGCAGAAAACGCAACTTTGAGGGTTGAAGGGTTTCTCTCTTTCTACTGGCATATTCATACATCGAAGAAGATGTCTGTCCGTACTGCCTCGCACGCTGGGTCGTGGTACTCCTCCAGTCCCTCCAAGCTGGGAAAACAGCTCGATGAATTCCTGGCAAGAGCCCCATCTGCTGTGAATGGGGCTAGATTCCTTATCGGACCGTGAGTGTTACCTTCTTGAGATCAATTTGAGTTGTGTTGATACTAACTTCACAGACATGCTGGTTATTCATATGCTGGTGCCCAGTTAGCTGAGACTTACAAAGCCTGGGACACATCCAAAGTGTGAGTATGGAGTTCTATCATTGTGAGTGGAATATTAACTCCCGCAATTAGCAAGAGAGTGTTCATTTTGGGTCCTTCCCACCACGTTTTCTTCCAGAACTACGCCCAAGTGAGTGGATATGACGAGTATGCTACTCCCTTTGGTAATTTGACCGTCGACCTCGACGTGGTGAAGGAGCTAGTGAAGCATGAAGTGTTCAAGGTTATGGATGAGGAGACCGATGAGGATGAGCACAGTTTCGAAATGCATGCACCATACATCCACAAAGTCACTAGAGGACTACCACAGGGTCATCCTTCCATCATCCCTATCATGATCTCACACACCAACGAGGCTGTCAATGCAGAGATTGCAGAGATTCTGTCGGAGTACTTGAAAGACGAAGAGAACACCTTTGTCATCAGCAGCGATTTCTGTCATTGGGGGTCCAGGTTTGGATACACGAAGTACACCCCTACCGGATCATTAGGAGACCTATCTTCTATTCGCCCTTACACCAAGGTCCCATCCTCTGGTTTGAAGATCCATGAATCCATCGAGTATTTGGACACATTAGCAACTCAAGTTGCCTCCACCGGCTCATCAAAGAAGTGGAAGGCATACATCGAAGAGACAGGAAACACCATATGTGGTCAAAGACCATTCTCAATCCTGCTGGAGGTACTAGAGATTGTTCGCAAGAGCGAGGGTCACGATGATGACTGGGCTCTGTTTAAATGGATCGGTTACTCACAGAGCAGCAGAGTCACCGCTGCGAACGACAGCAGTGTCAGTTATTACAGTGGGTATGCCATTGACGCTTAGACAACTAGAAGCGACGTTTATTTATGATTTTATGAGGATAATTATAGGTTTTGGGAAACATAGCTGATGTAGTACGTGGTTTGAAGCCCTCGCGAATTTTGCGTCAAAATGAAAATGGCACACAAAAACATCAACAAAACCTACAAACAGACGCCACCAAAACACCCCACAAAATGCCGCCTCGTGACTCCCAAGCGAGCTATGTCCACCTGAAAAGCTCCCACCACGTCCTCTACATGTCCAACTGGGTACGTGACAAGCTCCCCTTTGACCCAGTGGAGGCTCCAGAGCTTCATATCGAAGATGATCAAGAATCAACAACGCTACAAAACGCCGCCTTTGGCTCCTTGAAATCACACAAGAAGACCAGTGAACCCGTGTGGAAGGACTTGGAACTGCATAGATTGATCAATGACGATTTGAAACAGGTTAAAGACCTGGAGGATTCAACTTTATTGGCGAAATTGGATAGGGTCCATGAATCAAGAGTGGACTACTTCGAAGAGGGCAATTCCTCGATGGACTCTTCATTCTTACAAAACGCATCTTCTTCATCATTGCCAAACATTGATCTAACCACCCCAGAACTATCTAGAACAAGACCGCTGGTGAGCCAGAGAAGTGCCACTAGAGACGTTCAGAACTATGCCCAAAATTTCCAAACCCCAGTTGGGAGAATAATGAGATGATGATACTTACGACTGCTAATTATAAAAACCTTTTGAACAAGAAATCACTATGTATAGCTACAACTTTCTATAAATAACCGATGTTTTATAACTATAATACACTAAATGACACTTTTTATTCGTAGTCCCTATCGAGACTCACATGCAAATAAACTCCCTTGAAGATTCAAACTGATATCTCAGAACATAAATCTTCAAACAGCGTTGGCTTTTGAACCAACTCATCTTCTTCAATGGCTGTCTGCTTCACCAACTTGAATGCACCAGTACCAATGGACATGGTTTGACCCAAGATGATACATTCAGAAACACCTTCAATGTAATCTGTCTTCATGTAGAATGAGGCATCGAACAAATGATCCGTAGTCTTTTCGAACGAGGCCAATTGTAGAACAGAATCTCTCATCTTACTTAGACCGAATCTTGTAATACCCAACACTTCACCTTTGAATGTCATCACATCACCTAATAATTGAATATGACGAGGATCAACACTCATACCGTGCTTACTCATCGTGTAATCAATTTCACCAATGATACTACCTCTAGCAGCTTCAATACCCAACACTTCAAACACCTCCAAGATATGATTGGTCTTGGTCTTAGTACCAACAACACCATCTGTGCACATGACATCACGTAGACCATAACCTTCAACCAATAGTTCCTTCTTACCATCATCACGGATGTTGATAACGGCTCTGGAAATGTCTGGTAGACCCTTAACAACAACTGAAGGCAAGACACGACGCAAGTGTTGCATTCTGAAGAACAATTCGTTTTCTAATGGTTCTTTAGCTGACGTACTGACTGATTTCAATTTGGAACCTTCTTGGTAGACATTAATGTTGATTCTGTTCTTACCAAAGACAGCAACATCACCAGCGGCAATCTTCAATTTAGGAGCCTTGACAATGGCAGCGGCAATATCATCAATTGTCAATTCCAATTGTAGTTTTTCAATTGTTCTCAAATCAATCTTCACTTGAATGAATGACAAATCATCCTTGTAAACATCTTGAATGTAGAAGGCAACATCTGACAACAATGTCTTTTCAACTCTACCTTTAACAACTCTAGCAGCTCTTTCATCATCATCGTTGACCAAAACAGCGTTGATAATTGGAGTGGAGATAACCTTGGAAGCATTGATAATTTCTTTGATACGAGGAACACCTAATGTAACATTCATACTGGCCACACCTGCAAAGTGGAAAGTCTTCAATGTCATCTGTGTACCTGGTTCACCAATAGAGTGGGCACCAATAGCACCAACAGCAGTACCTGGTTCAACCTTAGCTCTAGTGTATTTGTAAATGGAAACTTGAAGGAACTTTCTAACACATTTCTCACTGATCTTGGCTAATTGGTTGATAGCACTTACTGAGGCATCACTAGCACCTTCATCTAGATCCATATCCAGTAACTCCTCAGTTGGCTTATCAAGCAGACCATGCAATTTCTTTGATTCTCTAACTTTAGCCAAATATTGGGCCTTAGACAAGATGAAATCTCTGATGGATTGATAGAAATCTCTTTCAGCATCCTTTTGATCAACATATTCAATCTTACCAGAATCCTTAGCTGGAACAACCTTACCTGTGTTATCATATCTGATCAGTCTCTTTTCTAATGGCTGTAACACTTCTTCAACAACTTCCATCACTTGATATGGCAACAAAGATTTCTCATTGTTATCCAAAGTGACATTGAATGAATGGTCCCATGTTCTGATGAAGTTAACAGGCTTAGCATCACCTTCCATATCTAGAGGATCTAAACCATCACCACCATAAGTGAATTGGACAATACCATTACTTGAAGTTCTGACAGTGTTATCATACTGACAACTCAAATCTTCCAACGATTTCATCAAACGACGTGACATGTAACCAGTTTCGGCAGTCTTAACAGCAGTATCGACTAAACCTTCACGACCTGAGATAGCATGGAACAAGAATTCTGGTGGAGATAAACCTGAGTAGAATGAGTTTCTGACGAAACCTTTAGATTGTGGAGTTTTGGAATTCTTTGGGAAATGTGGCAATGAACGATCTTGGAAACCATCTGGAACACGATTACCAGAGATAATTTGTTGACCGACAACGGCAACCATCTGGGAAACGTTCAATGTGGAACCCTTAGATCCACAGGTAGCCATAATCAATGGAGCATTTGATGATGCCAATTCATTAATACAGACTTCACCAACTTCTTCTCTGACTTTGGACAATAGACCACCAATCTTGGCTTCAAGTGTTTGTTCTTCATTACAACCTGGTTGAGTCTCTAGCTTACCTTCACTGTACAGTTGAATTAATTCATCACACTTAGCATAAGCGTATTCAACCATTTCTTCTTTTCTTGACTTCAATTTGTGACCAGGAGTGACATCGTTGATACCAATGGAGAAACCTCTGTTACCTAAGAATCTAGCACACAGCTTGGCCATTCTGTTCATAGCAGCAGCAGATTCCTTTGGACCATAATCTCTCAAGATTGTGTAGAACACAGAATGTTTCTTACCATCACCCAAGGTTGATTTATCCATGACACCACTTAGCACGTTAGAGCCTCTGATGATAACATAGCCATCATTTGGTGACATCTCATTAGGGAAACCCTTCTTAGGTGGGACGAATGTCTTGTTCTTAGCATTCAAGTTGATAACAACTGGTGAATCTTTGTTTGGTTTGATCAATAGACTGAACACTTGTTTACCAGTCCACATGTAAACCGGTTTGTGAATAGCTGGTGGAGGTAAGTCAAATTGTAAATCACCATCAGACATCATTGATAATAACTGTGTGAATGTAGCTCTGTCAAAGAAAGAGTCCTTGTGTGAGATCAAGTAGGAACCAGTGATGAAATCTTGGGTAGCAGCAATGATAGGTTCACCTGACTTTGGTGTCAACAAGTTGTTCTTAACACCCATCAAGTTGATAGCTTCAGCTCTGGCTTCTTCAGTTTGTGGAACGTGTAAATTCATTTCATCACCATCGAAATCAGCATTGTAAGGAGTACAGACACATTCATTCAATCTGAAGGTTCTCCATGGTCTAATCTTAGCATAATGGGACAAGATGGATAATCTATGCAATGAAGGTTGTCTGTTGAATAGAACAACATCACCATCTTCAAGATGTCTTTCAACAATGTCACCATACTGTAGGTTTTTGGCCAGTTTGTTTCTGTCACCATATCTCAAGTTACGACGAGCGTCTTCATTCTTCTTCAATAGATAGTTGGCACCTGGATGGACAGTTGGACCATTGATGATCAATTTCTGTAATTTATCTTTGTTGTATCTGGTACACTTTTCAGGATAAGTCAACACTTTAGCAACTCTATCAGGAACAGCGACTTCATCAATTCTTAGATTTGGATCTGGGGAGATAACGGTACGACCTGAGAAATCAACACGCTTACCCGACAAGTTACCTCTGAAACGACCTTGTTTACCTTTCAATCTCTGACAGAAACCTCTGATTGGTTTGGCTGATTTAGCAGCACCTGAAGCACCTGGTAACATTGATGGAGATGCAGCATCTGAGTTGATGTACATAGCAACAGATAACTGTAGATAATCCCATTGCTCCATCAAGTTGTTGATAGAGATACCTTTCTCAATACCAGCACGGATCAATGAACTTGTCCAGACGATTTCAGTCAATTTCACAGTTAAATCATCTTCGTTGGAAGTTGGGGAATCACTCATGACAACAGATGGTCTAATACACACTGGTGGCGCAGGCAAATACTTCCAAATGTACATCTCTGGTCTACCACCTCTACCTGAGTCAATACCTAGTAGTTCACAATCTTCTGGTTTGACTTGCTTGAACAAATTCAACACCTTCAATGGATTTAAGTCATCCATAGTTCTCTTGACAAATCTTTCAATATCTGGATTGTTCTGAACTGCAAGATCGAAATCCTTGTCCCAATCAACTTTCTCTTGTGTTGGTTTCTTACCGACCCATCTGAAGGTATCATGAACAATCTTCAAAGAAGCAGTACCTGAACCGGCAGCGGCTTTCTTGACAACACCATTAATGGCACCACAGTCAAAACAACGTCTTTGCTTCTTACATTGGTCAATGATCTTCTTGATGATAGCCATTCTTCTCAGGTTATCAATACCTGGTCTTCTTAGTTCATTTCTGAAATGTCTCTTGGTTTCTTCATCGATCAACATGGAACCACAGCATTTACAGATGGATTGTAACACTTGGATAGTAGCCTTGAAGTAACCAACGTGGAAGACTGGCAATGATAGTTTCAAATGACCAAAGTGACCATGACAGGTGGCTAAATTACCATGACACACAGAACACTCGGATGAGTTTGAACTGATACCCATTCTGGTGTCCAAGGCACCATTCTTCTTTGGAATTCTGCCATTCTCAAGATCGAAAAGATCCCTAGTGACGACTTCGACTTCTGATTGAGCAACAATGTCCTTGTCTGATAGCGCCCCAAACTCAATACCTTTAATGTATTTTGGAGCGATATCAACAACTGTTTCCTTCATCTTTAAGATTGCTTCGCGTGCCTCCAAGCGGTGTCAGAGGTGGCGAGTGGCGAATAATAAAGATTTTTGTGACCCAGAAGGTAGCAGCTGGCTAATAATCGGCTTTCAAAAGGCTCAAACACGCTGTCCAGTGACAATCCGATGCTCTGCTGCTCATGATTTTTTTCGCTTCATCATCTGAATTTTTTTTGTGGCCGCGAAAATTGCCGGAAATCACTTAGTGGCACGGCGGCTAATGGCAGATACATTTTACCGAACGAGTTCGCGGATTTTGTTTTCGGTGGCCAAAAAAGTGAACAACTTGGAATAGAGTCAAACACAGAGTTGGCACTTTTACACGCTTCAATTGCACGAGTAAAAGGCAGTTATAAGTCAACAAACCACACATACACAACACATATTACCATGTCAGTGCAGGCAACCGAAGAAGAAAAGCAAAAAGTCATCCAATCCCTAGAGGAAGACGATGAATTTGAAGATTTCCAAGCGGAAGATTGGGATCAACAAGAATCAGTCGGCGTCGAAGGCGAAAAGGCCCTTTGGGTCGAGGACTGGGATGACAATGATGTTGATGATAATTTCAGCAAGGAGTTAAAGTGAGTATTTGCGCATTTTCCGCTACAGTGGCCAGAATTTATACTAACAATTTATGCTAAAGGGAAGAACTAGCTAAGGTTGCAAACAACAAATGATTGGTTTTTGATGATAATGGGTAAATACAGGTTATTATAATGTTTCACGTTTTAAGAGCTACTGTAGGGGTATTACAAATAGTCATAAACATTAAGATCTGCATGTATTTGAAGCAAAAGATATCACATCCAGGTGATCCAAGTAAAAGCAGTATCACGACATTAGCATAAAAGCTGAAAAAAACATAACAACAAATAAAGGGCATTAAAACAAATAGGTATATAATGAAGTGAATAACGTGAATCAAACAGCAATGTTTGCAATAATAGGGTCGTCAAACCAAACATCAGTCTGACTATTGACCAAGACTTGATGGTAATCATGTGTCAAGTCAATAATTTTACCAACAATCTCGTACTTCACAGCTTCAGTCCATTGTGAAGGATCCAGGTTGGCTTGATAGATGACCTGGCTGAATTGTCTTATCACTTTCAGGGTACTCTTAGCAACAGTCCAGTGTAAACCAAAGAATTCAAACAACTCCTGGCCCAAGTTCAGCTCAGTCTTGAATTCAACCAAGTCAACACTCCATTTGCACAGGCAATGTGATAGGGAGGTACTGATGTTCAACATCATGTATAGCTGCACCCAAGTCAAAGGCAATAAATGAATTTGGTATAGATTGTAACAATAGGTCAATGATTGCAAACAAGCTTTACCGACAGTGATCAGAGTTTCATGAGGTGGGTTTGGAGTCAAATAAGAAGGTCTATATAGCATCATAATCAGCTGGTAGTAAGAAGCAGTATACCATGAAGTGATTGAGTTTGTTGAAGTCAATTTACGGCTTGAACGAGTGATTGACGTCACTTGTTTGTACCAATCTTCAATCTCACCTCTCAAAGAATTCATAACCTCAGCTCTAGCATCAATTGTCTTGAATTGGGAACCAGCATTCACAGAATGAACAGTCTGCTGAATCTTACCTTCAAGTCTTCTCAAGTTGATAGTGGCATGTAACAGTTCAATATCATCTTCCTCATCAAGAGACAACACTCTAGGCATGTCAACATTAATGTCATCATCTCTGATACCAACAGGTCTATTCAACGCCAATGAAGTTTGTCTATCATAATTGTAAACCGACCAGAATAAACGATTCTTCATCTCGGCTTCTTCTTCAGTTTGGAGTTTGTTCTTGAAAGATGCTCTTCTGTTCAAGTTCAATGATAGAGCTAGTCTAGTGATGATACCACCGATGTACCATGAAGCTGAACCTTTAACGTCGAAGTATGAATATAGACCAAGTAGCAACAAGTTTTTAACAGAGTCGATATCGCTGTAGGTAATCACTTCTGGTGCTCTTTCCAATGATTTGTGGCGTAGATAACCTTTCAATGTTTCATTAACTGGTAATTTCCCTTTTCTTTCCAAAGCCGTGTAACCGATAAAAATCACCATGAACAAGTCAAATGTGACATGGGATGGCATTTGTTCAATTTGGAACAGATCAAAGGATTGAAGCCTGTTGACGTACTCAACTTTTCTAATAAATGGGAATGATTTACCAAACTCACTGAAGAATGATTCGATGCATCTCATGACTAGGGCAAAGTTCAACTCTGGGCGGACTTCCTGGAAACTGTTCTGTCTTGGAGCTTGATTGATACCCAAAGCGTTGTTCAAGATGTTAGCTTCTGAGGCAGTAGCATACTTGAATGATGATCTATCTGGTGATTCTTGAGGGAATGGGTGGCCATCATTAGAAGATATGGAGCTCTTTGCACTCTTGGAAGACGTGGAATCATTGGCAATAGAGGAGCGTTGTGTGTAAGACTGTTGTTGATGATGAACTGGAGATTGTTGTTGTTGTTGTTGTTGTTGTGGAAGTGGTGGATGTTGGCGTTGGTGTAGTGGTTGAGATGGCTGTGCGTGGAGTGGAGCTTGAGATTGCTTTGTGTAGCGGCGACGTACCTGATGAGGGGGCAGCGACTGTTGGGCTAGATGTTGTAGATGTGGAGGCTGCATTGAATTTGTCAGTGAACTGATTGGTGGCAGGGCGCTGTAGCTATTTCTTGGAGTTGTGTCCTGTGTGTATGTGATAGGATCAGTCTTGCCATACTGCAGGGTTGGTCTGTGGAGTGCCTGCGTTGGGGTCTCCTGAAGTAATGCTCTGGAGTACACAGATGAGGATTCTGGAGTAGGGAGGACACCTTGTTGATTGGTGAAGCCCAGCGGTTGGATGTGTTGCAGGCGTTGTTGTTGTGATGATTCATTCAGCAGCGACTTGACAGTGTTTCTTGGTGCAGAAGAGGCCAGCGGCTTCGTGATGCCACCGTTCTTTGGCGATAAGACACCAGCAGGGTGGCTCTTGAGCTCGTTGAAGGACCTTAGCACTTCTGACTTCTTTCTTCTTGGGGCTCTGGCCACATACTCACACACTTCCCCAGCTTTGTGACAGTTGAGGCACTCGGGTGTGGTTCTTGTGCACTTCTTCTTGAGTCTTCTGCAGCGCTTGCATGAGTATGGGGTTCTATTCTTGTCGCCTGTATCAGCAGCTGGCGGCTCCATGACGGTTGTTGTTGTTGTAGTAAGTTGTGAAGTGGGAAAAGTGCGATTCGTCGTAGTTTTAACTGGCAAAGGTAAAATTGTCCGCTCACGTCTCAGCTGTAACTTTATTTGTGTTCAAGGTTTCTGTATGTTTGGCTGGTACACGACGCAAAAACTCGCACAACTGATGGGCAGACCCTGCAAGAGACCGTGGAAAAGTCTGGTTCTAGAAAGCCTGGCGTGTTTTCGCTGCAGTTATGTGTATGGTTGGTTCTATTGTTCTTCAACCACGAGTGAAACAGAAGCAGCAGGAGACTGTAGCAGTGGACTGTGAACAAATAGGACAAGTGACAAAAGTCTCGTGTTCAGCTAACCCTATCACTGGAAGTTGAAAAGTCGGGGCAAGTAGAAGACGAGACTGTACACAACTTTTTCTGGAGTTGTAACAGTGTGTCAAAGAAGTTTGTGTTTAAAGCCTCTGGACCCACTGATTCGAATCTAAAGGGACAAAGTTTGGACAGGTGCTGTATAAGTTCAAAACAGCGTGGAACACTGGTGCGGGTGGTGGGTTTCAGGGATGAACACAAGTGTGATGAACAGGTGTTTTAGAGTGAAACCCATGTGTAAGGATCGGAAGCAGACTAGCTGGGGATTGGTATATTTTTATGGGACGAAGACCTCTCCTGTACTTCGTAATTCACGGATTTCAACGGGCGTGTAATCAGGTTCTTTCGGCCGCTTTGTCCCCATGTGAAAGGCAAAAGACTGCGAGTGTTTCCCGATTAGTGCTTATTCCCCCTTGTCACTGTAAAACTTGTGCATATTTTTGTCTCTATGAGACAGTTGAATGCCGATATTTTCAGTTTTAATTCACAATGGGCATATAAACTTTTCGAGACACAAATTATAGCACTTTGGCATGCTTACTGATGTGTCGCCAAAGCGAAATCCTATCAATTTTTATGCCCACCCTCACGTAAGAATTGCTTGGCAGCTGACGAGTCCGATCCAAAAAGGACCCAGAAATTTGGTTACACCGCTGTCTTGCATAATCCTCAGGCAAACGCTGACTAAGATGGTATGCATTAGCAGAAACTGACGGTGTCTCGCTGCCCTACTTGCTCTCTTGTTGATGCAGCCTTAGTCATGGAAAATAACACCGACAGCAGAAGAGCATTCAAAGCTATATTGGTAGACCAGATACCAGGCTAGACCTGGCTCTGGACTCTGGACATCGCTCAACGCCGGAACTGAAACTCAAAAAGCCTTTCCGTTAAAAAGCACGCTCATACAGCCAAGGTTTGATCTTCAAAAATGTCCGATACATACACCAGATTTATTTGCAAATGTCTCGGATTTACTCCGGCCTTAATGGGTAACAAGACGCTGATACCACCTGCCGGAATTTGTACCACTCATGTACATGTAACCATCCCCATTCACATACAGGAGGTTGACAGACACTGGACCTGAAGGCGCACGGTATACTGAAATTCATGGCCGCAAATACAACACAACTTGCATCCGAAAGTTGTCAACAAACAGCGTCGCTAGCTTCCATACGTCAAGCTTATACATCTGAGTTCAAATACTTTCTAGATACGAACGAACTGTACATAATGCGATTAAATAAAGACACACTACAGTCGCTCAAGATCGATGATTGCATGCTCGAGGTTGACAGCTTATAACTGTGGACTGAGTGGGTTAGATAACTACCTTGGTTTGGGAGACAGACATAGCAACGTCCAGCTAAGTAAGCGAATGTCAGCTGCTCCACGTACTTTATAGCTGTTAACTTTGAGACCAAGGCATGACAATGCAGTCTACTGTCTTTGACTACACTGTCCTACCTAGTGACATATCCAGCTGCTTTCTCTTTGTTTGGTACCTCGGCCTTATAAATCCACTACCATTTTAAACGAGGCCAGAGAAAAACCCGACTACGCTGATGGAACCCCGATTTTATTAATTAGCCGCATCGGACTACAGTAGCCTGCATATTGGTTTTTCTTTTGACAGTTGGTAAAGACCGATGCGAGAGTCTAGCGATTGATGGATCGGATCCATCAAAATCCATCGAAATTTCTGCTCCTTTAAAGAACTTCTAGTAGAGCTTACCGTCAGACTACTTTTGGACCAAGATATTACATGAGGCACTCTATGGGTCTGCTTGTCATTTCACGCTTACCCCTTTAAGTGATCTGGAGCCTGGATCCCATGTCAGCGAAGTTGCAGTGCTGATATCATGTTGACGCGCGCGTTGTTCGCTTTTTAGCGAGTGTACATATCTGAGGGTTGTGTCCATAAGGCCGAAGGTAGACAAGAATCAAGCTCTTTAATATTGGATCACAGTAACTAAGATACACAATGCTCATGGTGAACCTGCTAGCTGGTTCTCGCTCCTAACGGAGAGCTCTTATTTATAAGGTGAGTTCTGCGTCAAGATCGACGTTGTAGCTTAGTAGACAGTATTGGCTGAACATTGTCAGTGATTTAACGCATTTCAGGCGGTTTGACAGCTTTTAGTAATGAGACAATCACCGATTTTTTGCCGGAAAGCATCAGACAACTGAATCGACCACCACCCAGATGCAATTTAGTCCTAACTACAGACTATCCTTAGTAAGCTTACTAAGGTGAGACCGTACCTTATTTGACGTTAAGTGAGCCTACATATAGTGGCCTGTGTTTATCGAGGCTTGTTTACATGAGGCAGATATGGTTGCCAGCTCGGAACCTTTTTCGACATTGACATAACTGGCAAACCAGACAACCACTTCAACACTGGTACTGGTACTCAGGGTGTAACGTGAGCACTGCGTTGCGGGTATGTCAGTCAAAACGAGTATAATGTACTCAAACTGTTAATGCTCCTTGATCGCTACCCATGCCCATATTAAAGAATTAATGCACATGCTCTGATTATAAGTCATGCTTCCTTAAACCAACTTGGTTTGCCTCATTATCATGAGAGATAAGAGAGCTGAGTTCAATTCTATCTAACATGCACATAGCAGCGTCCAAGATAAATGTTTAGCGCTACATTGATGACCAATGAACCTGCATAGTGCATATTGTCTAGCGTCTCGTGTTTTAAAAGAAAGTAAAAGATGCAAACTAGCTAGGGTACTCAGGCTTGTTTTGCAGCGTTAATTGCCAGTCTGGTTTCAAGCGAAAATGAAAGACAGTGATGCTTTCGGTAGCTGAACTTGCCTGTGGCCTTGTTCTAATGTTTCTCATTCCAAGGAGTGACACCCTAGCATTGTATAATTAACGCCACTAGAATCTCCGTCTCTCTTGCGAGTAAGTAATAATGTGCCCTGTCCCTAATCCAGGGTCAGATGACACGATCCAACGAAACTCCTAGATCAGCATAATATGATTATAATGATGACTTAGACTTACATATTAGACTGTTTCTTCACCTGATCTGTTGGTAGTACAACTAGAATGTTTTCAATATATTAGACACCTACGTCTTCCAGTGAAAACCGACCAATGATTACTACCGTCATTAATTTATAACACATGTCGAATGTGATTGGACGAGTATTCCCAGAAACGGCATTTACTATAGGAGACAGTATGCTTCTAATGTAGCTCTTGTTCGAGTACAGCTGTGATACGTCCTGAAATATGACTAATTAAGGTTTTGTTCAAGGTCATACTAGTAAAGTCATATACCGCTTACTGTGCCTCGACAAGCGCACCGAAAGCACAATAATACCGTTGATTATATATATTTGCATATCTTGAGGCGATCTCAGGGTATTATGTATCGGGGAACACAAGAGGGTTCTCTCTATATGACGAATATGGAGCTGCTATAGTACCAACGTATCCCCCTCAGGTAAGCAGCACAGGCGTTACATATCAGGTAAGTGTATAATAGAAGCCGGAGGGCCCCGTACTTAGTATATATTCAAGCTGTAAAATGCTAGATACTCAAAGCTGAGACATTTGCCAGTTCCAGCTAGTGCTGTATAAAGGCATTAGACGACGTTGTCGAGAAGGGGTCTTTTCGAGTCAAGGACTATAAGACGTTATCTCAGTGCGGCTTGAGGGTCTGACCCAAAGCCAACTAATTAGCTTACAGCGCATATTGATGGCTCCTATATACTTCAGGCTCTGGATCTTCAGCGCTATAATAATCTCGAGATAAGTATTGTACTAAGATACAAGAAGAGGCAAGCGCACTTGCTTTCGACGCCCAGCCTGGATAGAGCAATAAGGCCAGTGGTATTGTGAAAACCCATCTGAAAGCATCCCAGCATGGCCCAAGAACATAGATGAGGAATTATCATCAATTAGCTTAGTTGTGGCCACGAACAGAGAGTCATGGAGCCAGACGCTTAGTGGAATATTATGACTGGTTGCGGGTTCCAATGTGACGTAATGCGGGCTCAGGCTTTACAAATATGACCTGCCAACTTTGCGAGATCTTGCAGCAAGAAACCATGTCAGATTTTAGAGGCTGTCCACTACCCAGTGGTTTGCATATATGTATGATATGGTTAACACTTAGCTTGCATGCGCGGCCGGTTGTTCAAAGGTAACGCCCGATGCCTGACTCCCTTTGCTGCATTAAAAGAGTAGTGGGCAAGAAGCAATTCTACCGAGCATTCAAGATATACAGCTTAAGGTTTGAACACACTTGATCAACAGCCCGTTTATGGGAGGAGCCTGATATTTCCAGATCGGAGTCAATTTTCTCTCAATATGATCTAGTTAATTAAAAAAAAAGCTGGCGATCACTTGTCAAGTTCCCGAACGCTGAAAGTTTTACGAGCGCAAAAGACCAAAAGATGCGAGATATGTCATGCCGCATAAACGTTGAGACGTGAAAGTGTCAATCAAAAAAGTTTGAAAGGTTTTGCGGAATGCTCCCGATTGGGAAACATTTCTTGCGAAAAGTGCGGAAATACATGCAGAAATATGCATAACATTTAACGAGAAGCAGGAGGTTCCCAGTTGATGAAAAGCTCCCGCAAATGATCGACACAGGAAAGAAAGCTACCTGAAGATCTCAAATGTCAGGAGGGAACCAGTAACAAAGGGCGCATTTGGATGTAGGAACCAAATCTTCCGAGGTCACCAATGACGAGTGGGGCTCAAAGACCCAACATAATTAAACGTTCAAACTTCAAGGAAATTCAGCTGCTAGATTTCTACGACGATCAGCTATAATCGGTCCTTGAAATTACAGTCCCAACGAATCTATTGGGTTAAATTGATCCGGCCCAATCAAGCAGCTCCTAGCGATGCAACACTCTCAGTACATAATACCAGCTATATGATGAAGCAGATCAAGTTCAGGTACTTTTCCTATATCCTTATTCAAAGACGACGTTTGGCGTAATAGCTCTTGATTGATTGATTCGAAGCTTAGCATGGAGCATGGACTGCATGGACTGCATGGGGTGGTTTTTAGAATAGGCCGGGGTATATCAGCATATGTTAGCCTCGACGTCGTTACGGAATTAGTGCCCTGCAACGTCAGATTTCTGAGTACCATGTATAAGCGGACTGAATACCCAAGAGCGAGCTATCTTACTAGCTGTTATGAAGCCAAAGACTTCATTGGACCGCCTTTACATGAACTCTGGCCATTGTATCACAGTAATCAATTCTAGGAGATCTTCTGGGGCGTTGGTCACGCTGCAATATGTTCTGAACATGTGCTCTTATAGCTATCTGATGAAAATGTCTGAAGCCTTATCCAGCACACGAATATAAGCAGATACGCGACGTCTCCTTATAATATTGAGTCAGTTACCCATCATATAGAGATAATCTGAATATCAGCTAGTCACGATCAATCGGGCTGAGTCAGCAGGCCTTGCTGCACATAATTCTGCACTATGATCCTATTGGTTTGATTCTATTAGTGCCAGTATATATGGTGTAATCGAACGACTTGTAGTTGTAACTCGCCCAATGTCATCGATGGTTCTACCTCTAGGACAGATCCATAGCTGGGATGGCGGTGCGTTAAAAGCAGACAGGACCATCCCTAAGTCAACCTTAGTGATGCATGGAGTTAGTGTTTAGAGCTCATAGAACCGACTGAGATCAAACCTATTCTGAAAACCTCACACTGCGCGATCCAGGAACATTTACGTCTGTAGCCCCACCACCAATTGTGGCACCAACACACTTAGATTTCAGCATAGACGGATTAACAATAGCCTGCTGGTAACGTTCAAGCCAGGAGCAGAAGGCCATACGTTACTGTCAGTGACAACGAAATGAGGTTCAAATTGAACAAATGAAAAAGTTGGGAGCTTCAGAAGTTGGAAAGAAAGTTTATGCGCTCTAATGCAAGTTAATGCACCTTTCGGGATGCCGAATATGCGCATGAAATAGAAGAACAATCAAAACTTGAGTATCTGGTAGAAAACAAAGACGTTGGACTGCTATAGTCAATCAAAGAGACTCCATAATAAACGGGTATATGAGACACGAGTGTCTTAAAGTCATGATCTAGGGTCTCTATTCTATTATGCAATGGAGGTAGTTGCAGATATACTGATAACCAGCTGATCTAAAAGACTGGCACAGCTGTAGATTATTACTGTGGCATGTGACAGGTTCCAACGCAGTAATATTTGAACACCTGGGAAAACAGGTTGCAGCTGCCAGCATATCAGCAGCCAAGTGGTCCCAAAATATCGGACAGCTAGTTGAGTCCATACTGCGCTACTACCAAGTCATTCTTCGATTCTGTACCCAAAAAAAAGATCGCACTTCAAAAGAACCTGAAAACCATGGAATTTGATGAAGTGGCATACAATTGTGCATCCAGCTGGTCTGGAATTTGAATAGGCATGTATCTATGTATCTAGTGGCACAGCTACGTGCTTGTTAACGGTATTCCCGACTAGTCCCGAGTCAAGTGGTTAGGTGAAACCAAGCGGTACGTTCAACTCTAAAAAGAGGCTCAGATGGTAGCCAGCGCTAAATCCATAGCCCTTTTAGTAGATATATCCGGCAAAGGGGCCTTGAAACAAACAGTTTTCGAAGTTGTAACCTCTCAGACGACGTCTGCGCTAAACCTTATGTGCCTACAGCTTCTAGACTTTGGCGGACGGTACGAAATATTATTTCAGGCGTTCGACCCTCTTCCATATGCAGCAATGTAGCTATGCTATAGACAGGCTTGCCAACTCTTGCACAAGCACAGGTTAGCTTTCGGTGATGGATTGGCCGCCTCTAGCCCATATCCAGGTCTAATGCTTCGAGTGGCGCACCAGTGTCTCGGTTCAAGTATGAAGAGCTCACACGTCATTTGATTTTGTACCGAATGCGAAGGTGCGTCAGCCTGGCTTCGGGAACCAAAATTAGATCCCAACAGCTGTCATGCCAAAGGCGCGCCAGGATGCTCATCCGATAAGACTACAGGAGCAGAGTTGGGACTTGAGAACTTGGGACCTAGAGCTGAAACTTCAGAAGTAGGGAAACTCGAAACTTGGTTGAAACTTGGTCAGCCAAAGGAGGCAGTGATCAGTGGCCGGTAGGGGGGACAACGTAGTGACGTGAGCACTGGCACTGGCAACAGCTGGTGAGACATGGTGCCATGGTTTACGGGTACGTTCTAAACACCGTATTGAGGATTACTTGAATCTCCGCTACGGTGACAAAGCCAGTTCGTCATAGGATCCCCTGAACTTTAGACTTTAAGGTTTGATGGTGGCGGAGTTTGGAGATCTTGTATGAGCTTGGAATTGGGCTCTCTCTCCCCTGCCTACGCTTTGACGGGACTTCTAGCGGGAAACCTCTCGGGAACCCTCCCCGGCTCTTCGGTCCGCTATCCTACAGGGAGACCCATGACACCTGTTAGCGAAGCTTGAAGGTGCGGAGCAGGGAAAGCTGGAACTTGGGAAGGTGCAAGAAGAAGGCAGCTGCAAGACGCACGCCTCTCCTGCAGGAGCACCGCAGGTCTCCAAATGGTAAATCTCCGGCACAAAAAGCACATCTACGTTTCTGTTCCACTGCAAGTTAACTGGGGCGAAAAGCGAAAAGAAACTCAACAAAACCGTTTTTGTACATCTTTTATGCAGTCAACTTGATGGGCCTAGCCGAATCTGGTGGGCACTTTCGTCGCCCGCTTGTCAAAGTAACAGAAACGGAGGCAACAGCTGCCAGCCTGATAAAGGGCGTCGGCTAAAACATGACCACAGATCTGTTGAGTCTGGGTCGGAAAAGTGCCTGGGCTTTGTGGTTATGGGCACCTTTGACGGTTGCCCACATTGCGATCAGTTCTGACAGGCTACAGTTCCAGTCGCTTACCAAAGATGAACACTGGATTTGTTCTCGATCTAGGAACCGTCAACGTACAACACAACCTTAAGAATGGAGCAAGACAGGGAGTCTGATATGAGATTGCGGCTATGTTTCCGCCTTGCAACCATCTCGAAACAGCTGCTTGAATTTCGTTTTGTGGGTTTTGACGTGGGTTGGTAACTTGCAGGTAATTGCGAGATGAATCGTTGAAGTGTATTGTTTCCCCGGCTGAAAAGCCAGCGGAGATGACGGAACCTTCCTGATTGGGACTATTCCGCAATTGCGGGAAGCTGCTGAGGCTGTTTTTCCCTGTACGTCGTAAGCGCAGTGTTTTAGCTGACTGCATATTCTGCGGAACATTGCAGAAATTGCGGACATTCCTGTCCTAATCTGGCTCACCGTGCGTGAAACCATGCATGGTTTTAAGGTTTTTTCGAACATGTCACTCATTTTGTTGGTGTGTAACTTATTTTAGGCTATCCAAGCTGTAAGACGACCGAATTCTTATAAATATACAAACATCTTCACAAATGTTTCAAAATTGACCTTTCGACGCTATTCACCAAACTACGTTATGTCTGTCGAAAACTACCAAAGAACAATTTACAACCCAATGCCTGAGTCACGTAACCTGGTGTTACCTGAACCTTCCAGATACCAGTACCAACAGGCTCCAGTGTCGTTACCACAACCACAGCCAACCAAGTTCACTCTACCACCAATTAGAGAACTATTGAGAGATAATGCCAATGAAGCTGCTCCAGCTCCAGTTGTCGTTCCACCACAACAACCATCTCCTCCACAACAGTTCACCTCCTACCCAGTGGCTCCAATCTCTCCAGATATGTCACGCTCCAATTCCTACCAATCAATGTATTCTCACCAACCACCACAATTTTTACAACAGAGCCAACCTGGCCGTATTTCCCCAACTGTGATTCCAAGCTTACAAGAATCATATCCATCATACCCAATTCAAACTCCACCACACCAAATGCCACACAACTTGCCTTCACCATCTTCAAGCGCGCCATCTCCAATGATCATTGAAGATTCAAGAGAAAAGCTAACCAGAAGAAAGAGACAAAACTTACCAAGACAAACCACTTTGATTCTACTGAACTGGTTAAGTGAACACTTGGACCGTCCATATCCAAACTCCAGAGAAAAGTACGAATTGTTGATGAAGACCAGATTGACCATTCAACAATTGGACAATTGGTTCATCAATGCCAGAAGACGTAAGATTAACATCTTGAAGAAACTAAAGGAGAACGACCAAAGCATTGCTTTATCTTTCTAAGGGATTACTTGTGTTAATGACGTTTATTTGTGTTATGATTTTAATGGTTTTACGGTTATGAAAAAGTATAGAGATGATGGAATCTGGGCTTCCTTTCATTTAGGTTTATGTATGTTATTAATTAGATTGCTTGCTTCTAATGCTTGTGTAGATTCGCTGCGGATTAGTATAGCAGGCGCCGGATATGGATCATGATGTATAGCAGTCAACTCTCGAGAGACGGGTACGTATGAGCCATGTAGGGTTTAAGGTTCCAAGTAAGAGACTATCTACATTGGGGTATCTAAAAAAGGGCTGAAGTGGCGGATAAGCAAATCCAAGCAATATTTGCAACTGTGTTCAATTTGTTGGCTTTTTACCCCATAGTGTAAGCTGTACTGTTGTCTTTGAGTAATTGTTGAGATATTATGAGGCCGCACAGGCAGTGACATATACGTTTCCCTCGTGCTGTAGAAAAGGTTAAAAGTTTGATTATAGATATAGGCGACGAGCGTCGAGCACTAGTGTCATCCTTGAGACAGGAACGCGACCATTGTGCGATGGATTCGTCGCGTAGATAACTGTGACGGGAACGGGAGTGTTGGCCTTGATCTCTGTTCGCACATCCGTGACCAGAGGCAGAGATCAAAGGTTGATAGCTCACATCCGTGTTTCAGCAGGCACGTCGTCGCTAAAGTACCAGGAGAAGCGTGGAGACCCACTAACAGAGCCACTGGCGCCCCAGGACCCGGGAAGGGATCTCAGACGGGGGCACTGGCAGAGCTCGTGCAATTCACCACCCACAGCTCCAGTCCTGGCCCACCGTATATATACGCCCGTAGACAGGCCGGAGTGGCCCGAAACCGAGAAAGGCGGACTTGGATCTGGTGTTTTTTGAGTTCCGCAAGGCGCAAACCTAATTTGCGCAACTGCCAAAAAACCGTTGTGATCGAAGGCTGAGCCCTGTCAAAGTGACAGCAAGCGGGTGGGAGAGGAATGGGAGGTACTTCTTCAAGGTCATTCAGCCTGGGGTCAGGGATATGTTCCAGCCCACACTAAGGCTACCACACACGAGTTTTTCCGGTGCTCTGAACCCTGTTTTCAGGCATGCCCGCATCCTTTTTTGCATTCATCGCAATTAGTTCATGCAGTTCTCGCAAATTTGACAGGCATCTGCGAGGAGTCGATCGGAAAAATTCAGAATCTCCGCATAAAACAAGTTCGCGAGCGGATTTGGCCTTTGTTTTGAAAATATGTACTGAGATCGCTTTTGTGTCAATTTGACTGAACTTGAAAAAGGCACAAGATCTGGGGGAGTTGAGCCTGTTGAAGATGGTTACAGTTTTGCTGCTTTCGGTCCTTCCCTGCTGAGGATACGCACCTGCTGCTCTTGTTTGATGCTTGTGTTTGCTGCTGACAGAGCCCTGCTGTTTCTTCTCCTTCTGGGCTGTTGTTTTGCCTACAACAACGGCGTGTACGATTCGTTGGTGAGATATGCCTACCTATCCAAGATGAGCTACTGCATAGACCGGATCAAAGAGGACCATGACTTCAGTGTACCGTTGGTGTTGAAACCGAAAAGCCAGTTCATCCTGTCTGGGTTTGAGGCTGACGACTACTATGGCGAGACGAAGGTCCAAGATGAAGACATCATGCACATAGCAAAGCTTTTCTACACAGACAAAGCCGATGAGAAAATGTCAGTCATTGATGAGCCCGAGCAGCTCCCCTCCCAATCTGAAGGGTTCTTCGCCATTGACCACGCTGGTAATGGGTCCATCATACTTGCCTGGAGAGGTACCGTTAACACAAGAGACTATTTGACGGATATCAACATTCAGACCGTGGATTATGAACCGGTCAATGAAGAAGCCAGAAAGAACTTTAGACAGTGTGACAATTGCAAAGTACACAAGGGGTTCTATACAAGATTTGAAGAGTTCAAAGATACGGTATTTTCCACACTCAATGTCTTGACTGAGACTTTCCCTGACTACAGAATTGTCATCACTGGTCACTCCATGGGCGGGTCTTTCGCTGTTCTAACTGGTGTTGAGCTTGCTCTAATGGGGTATAAACCGTTGATTATCACCTACGGTAGCCCTAAAGTGTCAAATCGAGAATTGTCAAATTACATGGACAAGTTGTTCTTTACTGAAGAGTTGTTTGATGAGAACATCATGGATGAAGGGACATTGGAAGAAGGTTGCATTAGAGTTATCCACAAAGGTGACTACATCCCTTTACTCCCAATGGGACAAACGTTTGTTCAGTCAGGCTTTGAATTTTTGATTGATAAAGATGATCTTCCACACCCAAAGAGTTCAGTGAAGTATTTGGGGAAAGCCAAGTACGTTGAACATTCACTTGGTTTCAACTTTTGGGACCTACTAAGCTTTGATATCCGCAAGATTACACATTGGAGAGAACATACAGAATACTTTCACTTAATTGCAAGTTGTGATGATATAACCATGGAGGATTTGACGCCAGATTGGGCAAAGCCTATGGCTGTTGAAGAAGACGAAGAACTTGAAAACGACAAAGACAAAGACTATGAAGAGGACGAGGAATTATGGATTGAAGTTGAGAAATGACTACTATGTACACATATCACGCTCTACACTTGTATTTTCTCTGTAAAATAACGTACACAGATATGGCAGTAGTACCTGTACGGTGGAAGGGCTTTTTTTACGCGGAGAAAAAGCTGGCCAAAAAAAAAAGTGAGTGAAAAAGATTAGCACTGATAAGTCTGTAGCTCATCTCCAAGCAAAAGACACACGTTTATTCCATTAAAACTCTCCTTGAGCCAAAATGGCAAACATTCTGAGTGCTGCTTTACAACAGCTGCAGCCAAACCTGCGAACAAACGGGTTTGGTGTTGCCAATTCCCACAGAAGAATCGCTCTATTTATACCACCAAGCACCAAATCCCCATTATTCGTCTATGGTAGCTCTCCTGGTCAAAGAAGTTTCCTGTCACTGGGCACTGAGGACTATGACCCTATTACTGACCACGAGGACCTCGACGAGGTGATGAGTGGCGAACTGAGTCGTACGGTCTCTTTACCATCACAAATATCAGAAGTGCCACAAGAGCCTGAGTTGGACTGGTTATTAGAGGAACATCAACGGATGTACTCTAGTGTTGAGAACAGCGATATCAGTGACGACGACGATGAAGACGATGATACGGGACTGCCGCAGAACTATCACGGCTATGAGGATGAGACTGATGATTTCCAGCATTTCATGTCTAGAATAAGGCACAACCAGGGCAATCAACCTCCAAGAAACGTTAGAAAGAACTCTTTCAGGTCTATTGGGTCCTTGAGTCTGGCCACTGATGAAGACTTTGAGCATGAGAAGGTCACCACAAGTTCAGAAATCAAGAAACTTTTACAATATTCAATCCCTTTGATCATCACTTTCTGCTTAGAACACGTCTTTTCGGTGGTTTGTGTCCTTGTCGTTTCACACTTGGGTAAGAATGAACTAGGTGCCGTTTCGTTGGCTACAATGACCTCCAATATCATATTTGCCGTGTTTGATGGTCTTTCCACAGCTTTAGATACCCTTTGTCCCCAAGCCTATGGTGCCGGAGACTTTCACGCTGTTGGTATACATTTCCAAAGATGCTCACTATTAGCCATGGCGCTGTTTGTCCCATTCGGTACGCTATGGTGGTTTGCTGACATTCTGCTGGGCAAATTTGTCCCTGATAAGGAAGTTGTCAGATTGGCTTGTCTATTCTTGAGAATCATGCTACCTGGGGCCCCGGCCTACATCATCTTTGAAAACTTGAAAAGATACATGCAAGCACAAGGGATTTTCGAAGCAGGTACATACGTTCTACTGATTTGTGCACCTTTGAACATTGCCATCAGTTACTTGCTGGTTTGGAACGAGCATATCGGACTGGGGTTCATTGGTGCTCCTATTGCAGTGACGATAAATTTCTGGATGATGCTCTTATTACTTGCCGGTTATGCTATCTTCATCGATGGTCGTAAATGTTGGGGTGGGTTGTCTAAGAAATCACTGGATCATTGGGGTGAATTGATGAAGTTGGCTATCCCTGGTATCATTATGCTAGAAGCTGAGAGTCTGTCCTATGAGATTTTGACTCTTTTCGCTTCAGGGTTCGGTACGTCTTATTTGGCAACACAGTCTGCAGTGTCCACTATCGCTTCTTTGTTCTACATGATCCCATTCTCAGTGGGTATCGCTGCCTCCACGAGAATCGCCAATTTCATCGGTGCAGAAAGAGTTGATTGTGCCAAACTAGCTTCAAAAATTGGTATTTATGGTGCTTTGCTAACTGGTGTTATCGACTCTTTGATCATGCTGCTTTTCAAAAGACCACTAGCACACTTGTTCTCCAAGGATGAGGAAGTTGTCAATATGATCGTCTCTATCTTCCCTTTGATTGCCTGTGCCCAGGTGTTTGACTCCATGAATGCAGTGGCCGGTAGTTGTTTGAGAGGTCAAGGTATGCAAAGAATCGGTAGTTACATCAATCTGTTCGTGTACTACGTGATTGGGATCCCACTAGCTTGGTTCTTCAGTTATCGCCTAGACATGAAACTGTTTGGTCTTTGGATCGGTATGACCACTGCATTTGTGTTGATCGGTGGAAGTGAGTCCTGGTTTGTGTTGAATGCCAATTGGGATCAAATTCTAGAAGAGGCAAGTGAGAGAAAGGAAGATGATGTCGAGGCAGGACTGTTATGAGTTTAATTTATAGTATAGTTACTTACGTAGAAATGAATATTTGTTAATGACCTATAATAATCTCAAATCCGTACATACAAACCAATCACTTCACCTGATAGAAAAAAGCGCCCACGTCGACGACCCATACCTCAATAAACCTAATAGATATATCATAAAAACCATAAGTTGAATAGCAAGAAGCACTTAGATACTTGGTAAGCTCAAAGGTCTTGGAATGACCAAGATAGCGCCGTTGTCAACGGTCGTGACACTTGAGACTTTCATCCAGTCTTGATTTCTACCGTTAATGACGGCACTGACGTAATAATCACCTTCATCATTAACTAGTTTCACACTCTTGCCGTTCTCAGTGACAAACAGAACACCCTTTTTGGCATCATCCAGGGCAGCAAATGGAACTTCACCATTAACAACATGAGATAATAGGAAGTCATTGATGTTTGAAGCGATGATCTTATCAACTTGTTCTTCACCTAGGGCTTCATCAACAGGTGTTGGGAACTGCCATGGCTTCAAAGGCAAAGTCTCGATACCCAAATCAGTTGGGGCAAAGACGATGGACTGCAGTTTCTTACTGTTGAATCTTGTGGAGACGTCAACGTTATCTCTGACATAGGAGGCAAACACGGTGATGTCCTTGTTGATGGAAATGGTGGAAGTTAGCAAGGTAGGCCCCTTTTGTGGCTGCTCACCTTCTGGGATGACGTACTTGTCGGCATCTGACACCGGTGGCGCAAACAGAGGCTGCTCAGCACCCTGACCTCTCTTATTCAAAGCGACTCCACGGACACCGGCTTTGAACTTGTCAGCGTCGAAAACGTTCTTGGCTGAACCCATAGCACACAACCCAGCCAATGTGACCAAAATAATTTGTTTGAATTGCATCTTTCAGTATGGAAACACTGTTGTTAAAGAGGAAATCGCAAGTGGTGAGACCCATAATTGCCCTTATGATTTCTTGAATATTTTTAGTGTCATTCTGTGCGCCCCGAACCAGGGGGTATCAAGAGTTCCGACCTTCAGTTCCGACTTCACGTCATGAAAATTCCATGTATGTGTCGTTAAATTTAGACCGAATCGACAACAGTAAACAGACTGATTCCAAGCTTTCAGCGTGTTTAAGGTACTCTGGATTGGCAGGGTATACAATTGGGTAGCAATATTGCCATTCAGGTTTTTCAAACAAGTCAAGAGCCCTATTTCAAGGCCATAGACCTCTACAAAACACAGGAATACGCGGAAGTCGAATCAAAATACCCCAAACATGAGTGATCATGCCGTATTCGTCAAAGTAAGTGTGAAAGCATGTCGATCTGTATCCCACAAGTACTAACTATGACTTTCACAGTCCAAATCGGGCGAGCTTATACAAGAATGGCAGGCCGCTGACAAGAAGAAGAGCCTACCGAAGAAGAAGCACGTCATGCAGAAAGTCATTGCTAACATAACATTGGGTAATCACGATATGATCAATGTGTTCCCAGAAGTATTCAAGCTATTCCACTATGACGATATTGAGCTAAAGAGACTGTGTTATCACTACTTGACTATTTATGCTACTGCTAAGCCAGATATTGCTATCAAATTCCTTCCCATCATTCTCCAGGACACCAAATCAAATGACGGTCAATTAGTCAAATTGGCGCTAAGAAACATTACCGCTGTGGGGATAAAGGACTACTTAAAGCAAGCTGTGAGACCAATTAAAGCACACCTTGAGAATAAGGACCCACAAATGAGAAAAATTGCCATATTTGCCATAGCAAGACTTCATGAGAAAGACCCACAACTAGCCATTGAAGAAAACCTGATCGACAGAGTCAGATTCGCTCTAGGTGATACCAGCACAATTGTGGTCACTGCTGCACTACAGACTCTACTCGATATTTATGAGAAAGACCCAGAATTCAGCTTGAACTTCACTTTGGATCAGGCTATCATCTTAGCTGATCTGCTGTCCAAGGCCGATGAATGGCAACAAACCTCACTATTGAATGGGATCCTGAGCTTCGTCCCTCAAAATCGTGACGATTCACACATCCTTATTGACAAAGTCATTCCAATGTTGCAACATTCAAATTCTGCTGTGCTTTTGAGCGCTTTTAAGCTGATCCTTTATCTGTTGAACTATGTTGATTACATTGAAGATTATCTAACGAAGAAGTTAGCTACATCACTAACATCACTTCTATCCAAACCTGCAGAAATTCAATTCCTAATCCTAAGAAATGTGATTTTGTTGATCTTGAGCAGACCAAACCTGATACCTTTCGATGTCAAATTGTTCTTTTGTAAATATGATGATCCAATTTACATCAAGGACACCAAACTTGAAATCATTTATTTATTAGCTAATCAGAATAATCTGGAGCCTGTGCTGATAGAACTACAAGAATACGGTACGGACGTTGACATTCAAATGTCGAGAAAGGCGATTAGAGCCATCGGTAACCTTGCTGTGAAACTTGACACTGCTGCAAAACCTTGTGTTGATACATTGCTTGATCTTATCTCCTTTGGTGTGGGGTATGTTATCCAAGAAGCTGTCATTGTCTTTAAGAATATCCTGAGAAGATACGATCAATTTGACTATGTTGTTCCACATCTCCTCAAACATTCAGACCTCGTCCAAGATCCTGATTCCAAGGCTTCATTGATCTGGATAGTGGGACACTACGCTACAAAGATTGAAGACTCTGAGTACACATTGGCCGACCTAACATTCACGTTCAGAGAGGATACACTGGATGTCCAATTGGCATCTGTGACTGCTGTTGCCAAACTATTCTTACAACAACCAGAGAAAGGTGAAAAACTGGTACTGAAAGTCCTGAAATGGGCTACTGAAGAAGTTGACAATCCAGATGTTAGAGATCGCGGGTTTTTTTATTGGAGATTACTTTCTGTACAAGACAAATACCCAGACACTGCCAAAGAGGTCATCAACGGTGAACTGCCTCCGATCTCCAATGAAAATGAACAGATGGATCCATTGATCCTTGAAGAATTGGAGTTGAATATCGGTTCTTTAGCATCAATCTACCTGAAACCAGTTGGTGATGTCTTCAGACTTGCAAGAAGAAAAAACATACCAGACTCTCCAGTGAGATCTAACCCAACATCTAGGGCCACAACTTCAAGATCCAATGGTGTTCCCGACTCTAGCTCTGCCACCAGTTCTGAACTCTCACATCATGCTCCAGAACGTCATATTGACGAGTATGATGTCCCTGCCCTGAACGTCAAGCCAGTGAAGAAACAATCTGGTCTATCACGTCGTATGACAGTTACAAAATCTGCATTATCGAGAAAGTTGTCCATCAGAGGTTCCTTCACATGATCTAACGTTCTTAAAAAATACAATGTGTTCTATGTATTATTGTCATTATTCATTAGTTTTCGTAAATTCATAACCTTGCGAACTCCTCGTCGCTGTTTTCTTCTTCTTTGATCTCTGGTTGTTCTTCTAATTCCTTCTCAGATGGTTTAACAGAGTTGATAGTGACACCGTCATCTTTTACCTCAGTCAATGGCTCTTTGGCTTTTCTTACATCAATGATCTGCACATCTGGGGAGAATTTCACCGGTAAACCCGCTGGTTCAATGGTCTCAACTTGGATCTCAGGCATGTTTGGTTCAGGACCATCTGGGAAATCATCCAAATCAAACTCTTTACCTAATATAGCATACAAAATGATAGCAGCAGCAGGTTTGGACAACACCAAACTATTCTCTTTACAAGAAGCTGAAGCAACACAATCTGGACACCCCCATTCACAAGGACATTCCAAGATTCTTGTTAGGGCTCCTTCAAGGATAGACTGGACATTATCAAAAGCCTTAATTGATAGACCTGAACCATAGATACCACCTTTTGAATCATGGAAGATCAATCTAGCAGGTCTCTTACGAGACGTTTGTCTTCCAGCAAATTCCTTCTCTGGTGCCTTACACTCAGTACGAACATCGTCAGAGCCACTGACAATGTACACAGGTAACATACCCATGATAGCATGTTGAGCAGCATGAATCCCAGCAGCAGCGTTCAGGTTTTTGTAAGTGACCAAATCCAACGCTTTGGTGGGCAAATCAATCCAGAACCCCTTGGAGTTGATCAAGACAGGAGGATTGTTCACTTCAACGGCATCAATGATTCTCTTGTTCTTGTCAACTTTGAAGAAACCAAACACAACAATAGTAGTCAATATCTTACCATAGTAGATAGGAACGTCACTGTTTTCAATTGATCTAACCAATTCAATCTCCTTCGGATCCACATCGGTGAAATCTCTTTGACTTGTCACCCAATAAACATCAACTCTTTCCACTTTAGCATATCTTTCTTCAGAGTTGAACTCACGCACCAAGTATGGGTAACCTTGATGAATATAGATACCACCATCGTACAAAGTGAAACTGGTTCTTGATGCTTCAACTTCTTCAATGACAACGTGTCTGTTGTTCGTGATGTCCACAACGGCATATTGGTCTTCTTCAATACCTCTGATAGACACGTGTTTTGAGGGCAATGGTAAGTATCTGTTAGCAGTATGATACCCATCAGGGTCTTTCTCAAGTCTGTGAAGGCATTTGTTCATGTTTGGAAAGTAATAAGCATCGTAATCAGTGACTGGAAGTTCAAAAGCAGCACATTGTAAATGACCTTCCAAGATTAAGATGTTTTCAAAATCCAGAACGATATCTTGGAATTGCTTCTCGGTCAACAGTTCAGGATGTTTCATGTAGTGCTGGTCCACTGGTGAGTCACTACCAACAACCAAAGTCAAGGAGTCTTTGTTTCTTCTACCGGCTCTACCACTCTGTTGATGGAAGTTTGATAATGAGATTGGGAACCCGCACATCAGAACAGCGTCCAACCCACCGATATCAATACCTAATTCCAAGGCATTAGTCGAAATGATTGCAGATAGATTACCATGAAACATCTCTTGTTCAATTTGACGACGATCAGAAGTGGAGTAACCACCTCTGTAACTCATCACCTGGGAAACCAGTTCCGGTTTGTTCAACTCCAAAAACTTGTTTCTAACTTCTTTCATTAGCAGTTCACAGACACGACGAACATAACAGAAAGCAATTGTTCTAACATTGTTCAAGACATTTTGGACCAAGATCTTTGCTGTCTCGGCAATGAAATTGACACGACCAGATGAAAGATCACTATTGTTGATATATGGCGGGTTCCAGACAACCAAGTGTTTGGCACCAGAAGGCGAACCATCTTCATGAATGTGAGTGATCTGTTCCTCTTCAACACCAAAGATTGCATTCATATGCTTCACTGGATCCTTCAACGTAGCAGAGCAAGAAATGAATTGGACATCATGATTACCCAAGAATGCACACATACGTCTCAATCTTCTCATGACCAGAGCAACATGGGAGCCAAAAAGACCTTTGTAGATGTGCAACTCATCAATAACAACGTATCTCAAATGAAACAAGAAGTGTCTCCAAGCTTGGTGATTGGGTAAGATACTAGTATGCAGCATATCTGGGTTTGTAAAGATAACTCTTGCATCATGCTTGATCTGAGTTCTCCTGCCTGATTCAGTATCACCATCATAAGTATCCACCAGGGTCTTCAGTCCCATAGAGTTCATCAGTTGTGTAAAGGCACGCTTTTGATCCTGTGCCAAAGCCTTAGTTGGGAAGATGTACATAGCAGTAGTCTCTGGATCATTGTCAAGGGCGTTCAAAACAGGGATCTGATAAATCAGGGATTTACCAGATGAGGTGGATGTTGAGATGATCACGTTTTCACCTCGATGGATTGAGTTCAAAGCTTCAGCTTGATGAGAATAGAACCCTTTAATCTCCAACGCTTGTTCTAATCTTTCAGAAAGATCAAAGTCCAGTTCTTTATAGATAGCTTCTCTCTCAGGCAAGATGAATTCGCCGACAACTTGGTCTTTATAGTTCGTACTCTTGATAGCATCTAACAAGTCTGGGATGCTCGGTCTTTCCCCTGCTGGTCCGACTCTTCTATTCTTGATCATCTCTTGGATGGGATCCTCAAAGGTCCGCCTCTTTGGCATTTTACCTTCAGATAGCTCGCTCAGTCTCTTCTCTGGATCAACACCCTCATCTTCACACGTTTTCAAGAACTCATTGGCAGCGATAATGAACTTCTTGTCTCTCTTGGCTATCAACTTCTTCATTGATTCAGGCGTGTAGGTGGGAACTTTCATCTCAGTGTAATAACTCGCCTGTGTCTTGGATTTGGACAAGTCACCATCAATGAATTCAAACGTTAGTACTTGTTCTGAATTCTCCATGTCCTTCAACTCAAAGATATCAACATCCTTCTGTACGTGACCTTTGGTGTACACAAACTGCTTCTTCTCCGTGATCAACTGATTCTCGTCAACGTATTTGAACAGAATGTCTTCCGGAAGAAGTACAACCAGCTTTGCTGCGTCTATCGGCTCTAACTCTCTGCCTATGGTCTTCTCCACTGGTTGTTTCAAAGTATCAAATCTGGGGGCAACATGTTTCCGTGATGATAAGAAGGTGAAGTAAGAATTGAGCCTGAAATGGATCTTGTCCAGCTCCAGTAGCCAATCAGGCCAGTTCGTCTTGTCCTCCTTCTTCTGTTTCTTGGATTTGCTCCCATTTGAGGGACTGGCCTTTCTTTTGTTGTCCATTGTTCGGTGCTGAAGAATGTGGCAAATGCATTTGGCGCCAGCTTTTTTTTCAAAATTTTGGCACATAAACTTTTTGTCCAGCACCTGGCCGCAGCCTGCAACTAATCTCTGATCAAACTACAAAACTACCATCTTTTAATCCTTAAAGTCTATCGAATCTTTCTATTTATTTTGTCGTGGGTTCCATGAGCCGGGTCTACTTACCGGCTCCTTGTTCAACTGTACTGATCTTCTGGATTTCTTGATCGGGGATTGCATTTTAGCTGAAGGGCTATCTGTCTTGTGGAAATACCTGGAGAGTTTGTTAGTAAAAGAACGTGAAAATGGTCACCCAAATTCTTGAAATACTCACTTGTAACTCTCTGGGTTGTATCTGAACGCTAAGTCTTCAATATCTTGACAAGTTCTCTTGATCTCGGTATCACTAAACTCTGGTAATAGACCGAGCTGTACTAGCCCGATCAATGCTAAATTTTCTTCTTCAAACAACATTTTGGTACAGCAGTCTTGATGCTTTGAGACTGCCAGCAGTAGTAGTTCGTAGAAGAAGCTCACGTCGTGCTCATTCTCCGAGAATTCAACTGCTTGTGAAATGATTTCCAACACCGGAGATAACTCCTCACACTCCAAGCTGGAAGCAAATGATATCAAAAGAACTTTGATCTTCCCCTGTACTAGCTTTAATGTATCACTGTCTGTGTTGGTCAAAGTATGGGCACCTAGCTGCAAGTTCACTAAGTAACGGAACAAAACATTGGATGGCTGAACAAGTGGTTTATTGCCCTTCCATTTAACAAACTTCTTTAGGGTGGTAGGATCTGCAGTCTCTCCAAACAACTTATGAGCATAACAGTATTGGATAATAACATCTATCAAAGCTCTTGCAATGTATGCATTGGACTCATTCAAAATGTCAAACACAGCACCGGTGTCAATCAACTCATCCATTGCTTTGTTGAAGAAGAGGAGAAACACATTAGAATTCTTCAACGTGACAGAATTAGCACCAATGACTATCAATCTGTAAATGGCAATCTTTCTTGACACGTCGTCATGTTCATGATTGATTGAATGTATGATCTCAGCAATGGTCTTTTCCGCAGTCCAGGCAGAGTAGAATTCAATGTGGCGAATAGGGGTTGACGGGTTAATGGCAGTTTCCAAAGTCAAGTTGTTCAAATCATCACTTTTGACTAAAGGAGCACCAAAGTATTGGACAGGTTTCAATGAAAACAACTCTCTCAAAGTGTAAACCACCTTCTCGTGTGATACATAGTGGTCTTGATCTGAATCTGGAGAATAGTTTGGGGAAATTCCAACAACCTCAATTGGAGTGAACCCAACATCACTTTCGGTTCCTTGAAATGGTGACTCTGTAGAAGGCTGTTCTGGTTTCATATCTGGGTACGCTGGGTTCTTCACACGTAGATCTCCCATGTTAGGCTGTGCATGTTGTAAAGTGATTCTTGAGTTGTTTGACCAAGTAGAGCCATTGGAAAGCAACTTCTTTCTCTTGTTCAACGACCAAGTGTATTCTCTAATGGCAAACAGAAGAAAGGTGACCAGCAGGTATACCAGCAACATGCCCAAGAAGATGTAGATCGTTTCAAACAATGAATCATACTTGGAGTGCGTCGGTGGAACGTTGTGATGGGCAGTGGAGTCTTCAAAGTAAGCAAAATGATAACTGTCAGAGTTCACGCCGGGAATCCCTCTTTTCTCATGTGTGTGTGCCATTCTCGAGCAGCATCCCAGGTCCATAAACAGTCAGCTTGGTATTCTTTTGTGAGTTCATTCTCATTTTTCACAGTTGAGATCTGACTTTGTGGTTTCCGGGAGAAATTGGAAAGATTTCTTCCTTTGGTTTTGTGTAACCTTGAAAAACCCAAACCTTAAATCGGATCAACATTTTGCCATATTAGAGAAAATTTTGGAATTTTGGAATTTCAGAATTTGGCATTCGATTTCAAAAGCTGAAATGAGGATTTGAGATTGTCAAAATTGTCAGAAATCTGAATTTTCGTAAAATTTTGTGACCTCAAGTCTAAATCATAACGGTAACCACGGCAACGCTCCATATCAGAGTCAAAAACACGCTCACCAAAAACGACCGTTAACCCTTCAATTCACAAGCTTCTTCTTGTTCGTATAGCTTTTCTTTTTGCCATCAGACTGCTTTGTCAATTTGAACTTCTGCTTTTGATCGTGATATTCAGCACCCAAACTGATCAACTTTTGTGGATACTTCAAACCTTCATTTTCGACAATCTTTCTAACGTAGTTCCAATTGGCCTTCAAATTAGCACCCATGACTGCCTCTTGATAGAACTTTGACTTCGTGTTTATGTTATGTGCTGCATCAATGGTCTTTTCGATGTCATCTTGGAATTCAGCATGTTGTTCTGGTGTGTTGGGCACCAAGTCGACATAAAAGACGTACAGGCCATCTTTGCCTTGTTGGACCTGGTAAGCTTCATAAAACACACGGCGGTAGAGTCTCCGGAGCTTTACTCTCATGAAGGAATAGTCAGCAGGGACCAGGGACTTGGGCAGTTTGTTCTTCAAGCTCATCGCCATCGTTGGATCATTGGCAATGAACCCTTCGTTAAATTTCAACCTCAGAGCAGGAGAGCTCTTTCTGAAGATTCCCAAAATATGCTCAGGAGGAAAGTAGTGGCATCTGAAGTACTTGTTCGTAGCCAAATTCAGTGGCGGTCCCAGTTTGGCTGTGAAGTAGTACTGTTGGATCACACCCAGTACACCGCGTATTTCTGATGGTTTGGAGGCCGGTTTCGTGGTTTTCGTTACCAGAGCCCAGTTCTGAAGGTTAAGGGCAGACTTTTGGGTGGCAGCCTTCCTGAAAGACTTTATCATTGAGTGATTTGAATAGCTTTTCGGTGTCTTTGATGTTTTAAGGCTTTAGAGGCCTAAAATCTGCGGCTATTAAATTTTATGGTAAGGGACACACAGTAATCAACTATGAACGACAGAAACAATGAGCCTATAACACGGCAAATGACTACAATCAGTTGATAGTATGAGCCACATTGCGACCCTACGTGACGTTCATTATCATTATTTGACGTATCTGGATTCTCTGTCTTCCTTGACCTTCTTCTTCAAATCTTGAACATCCCCTTGGGAGGCATTGTAAGAGATGTTGGTTTGTTGGTTGAATGGATTGTCAGGGTGCTTTTCGAACTCTTTGAAGATCAAGTTCTTGACCTGTTGCAATCTTAGACCTGGGTTTTCCTTTCTAGCTTCAGGTAGTCTTTGTTCTTCAAAGGCAGCTAGAGCAGCCTTGAATCTTCTTTCTGGATGTCTATCGATTTCTTTATCAGAGACAGCACCACCCTTCTTGGTCAATGTCAAAGCTTCTAAAGCATCGTCGATACCGGAAGCTGAGATCTCTGAAGTGGTAGGCTGGTCGTTCAAGAAGGCGTCCAAGTTACCGGTTCTCTTAGCAGCAATCTTTTCAGCACCTCTCTTCTTGTTGTTTGTTGGCTTAGAAGGCAATGAAGCTTCTTCTTCCTTCAGTAGAGCTTCTCTTTCGGCCTTCTTCTTTGCAGCTTCCGCTTTCTTAGCCGCCTCATCTTCTTTCTTCTTATTACCCTTCTTCCCACCTTGGGCCCATTTAGCTTCTTCTTCGGCTTCTAATCTGGCATCTTCTTCGGCCTTTTTCTTGTTGGCTTGCTCAGCCTTTCTGGCATTACCAGCAGCCTTCTTGGAGTTACCTTCACCTTTCGATTTACCCATGCTAGCGACGTGCTTTTGGAGGTGGCACCTTCCTTCAACCACAACTTCGGTGGACCTGATTTTTCACCCAGAAATAGAAGTCGGTCCGAGCAACAATGAAATAACCTCAGATTAGAAAAAAAAGCGACGTATAAATAACAAGAAACAGGCCAATTCGACCCTCTGAAAAGGCCCCAGCAATGTCCAAACCGGCCAAGTACACCTCACCATCCAAGTCCAACGCCTTCAGGCCGGGCTCCCCACAGATGCCCCACATCAACACGCAGAAAGAAACGCTCACCAGAAGAGTCTGGGTCAGACGTCCAGACGGAAACCCAACATCGCTCTACGTCAAGGAAACTCACATCGTTGACGACCTGAAGACCATGATCGTGGACAAGTTCCCCACCACACTGGCAAAAATCGTCGACCCAGCTGATGTCATCGTCCGCTTTGATCCAAATCTCAGCTCTCCATCCCCAAATACCTTCGTCTCACCAACATCATCAACACCAGCAAGAAAGTACTTACAACCATTGTCCACCCAGAATGGCTCGGCGATCTCACCGTCATTCAACTCACCACTATCTCCCATCCCTGTGAGCGCAAAGAAAAGTCCTTTGATCAACCAAAAGCAACCAGTGGGAGAATTTGCCAACTTATCTATAAAGTCTTCATCCCCTGCCAATAACCAGGCCTCAATTCCATTACTAGAACCTGATAGACCCGTGTGGAACGTCCTGGACTCTTACTTCCCCAATGGTATGTCCGTGGAGAACGCCTTCATAGTGGAAGTGCCTCAGGCCATCTATCAACAGTACCAGTACCAAACTGGTATCCCTACACCAATAAACAACCCAAGCTTCCCATATTCAAACAGCACTGGCAGAAAAAGTTTTAGCACAGACACCATCAGCGAGGGCAGAGAAGAAGACTTCTCATCACATAATCAAAGAAGAGCTGGTTCTCAATCTAATTCCTACCGTGGCCCTACACCAAACTTACACAGAAGATCACAATCAAACCCAGCAGAACATGCCTCTGCCGTGCTATTACTGCCCTCCCAACAAAACAACCAGAGTGATTCTTGGAAAAGAGTGAGACGTGGTAACTCTGATGTTACTTCTGATGCTATGAACTATCAAGAAACTGACCCACAGTTACAACCCCAAACCCAACCAGATTCAGAATCCAAAGAATCAGTGATACCTCCCCCAAAACAAGAATCTCCAAACGTTCAAACTAGACATAACTCAGTTACGGTACCAAGAGTGAGCTCTACGAAGCTAGGAAATGGAACAAGCACAATGGCCAAGGTCTTACCGAGTGTCAGCGTGCTGGTTGTGGAAGATAACATGGTCAACTTGAGAATTTTGTCCGCACATTTGAGAAGACACAAGATCCACTATGATACTGCTAAGAACGGTCAAGAAGCCATTGACAAGTGGAGAACCGGTGGTTTCCATTTGGTGTTGATGGATATTCAATTGCCTGTGATGTCAGGTTTGGATGCTGCCAGAGAGATCAGAAGACTAGAGAAAGTCAATCACATTGGTGTTTTTGCCAACTCAGACTTGAAAAACATGGAACCAAGAAGGAAAGAAGATGAGTTAGAACTAGTTGCGTTCAGATCTCCTGTGATCATCGTTGCCTTGACTGCGAGTAATTTGAAACAGGATAAACAAGAAGCCCTAGCTGCCGGTTGTAATGACTATTTGACCAAACCGGTGAACCTGGATTGGTTGTTGAATAAGATTACTGAATGGGGGTGTATGCAAGCATTGATTGATTTCGATGGATGGAAATCTGGTGAACGAATGACCAATATTACAGCTGCCATTCCTAATTTGGCCAGAAAATCATCGAGTATTAAACCACACGCCCAGAATCAGCATAATAGAGAACAGGGACAGTTTTAAGGATTTATTGATAAACGTTCAACTTGTTGATATCGCTTGAACCGTAGCTAGGTCACACAGAACTATTGATTGTAGTTTGTTTGTATAGAAGACAAACTCTAAGGCCCAGGTCGACAGAGTGATCTAGATTTTTTCCATTGCTATGGACATATAACGATAATCTACTGCGTTCATCACATGATCGGACGTACACTTTTCAGTTCCAATTTGTGGCAAATATGCGGGAATGCGTTTGACCTTTTTTTTTTTTTGGCGCTCTAGTTCTACCACAAACATTTACCACAATTTTGGGTGACACAAAAACTTCAACACTAGCACTCTTACGTGAAAAAAAGGGTTACATTGCAAGAATGGTTGCACGTATCTGAAGCATGCATGATACATGATACTGCACTGATGACTGGGTGGCGTCATGGTAGTACCAAGTAGAGTATCGTCACGATGTAAGTGCTGATAGCCTGCCCTGCGGAAATCCCTCACAAGCTGCGGTTCCTGTAGAATTAGCAGCAGTACACCCTAGTAGGTTGTATAGGTCCAGAAATATAACATTATTCACATTGCCTTATTTAAGAATCCTTGGAAGCTCCTGTTTCAACGATCTCTTCAACGATTTTTAGCTATATTGTTAACTCGGGGGATTATCTCGGATTTATTATGTAATCATTAGCATAAAATCAGATCAGCGAAAAAGACCAGCCAAAAAGACCAGCCAAGTGGACAGTGACATCCGTCAATAAGACCTAATTCCCTACTGCAAAATGATAGCTAGATCAAGAATTCTCCACTATTCTGGAAGTCCCGTGCTGTCTCTGTACAGAACAATCCCACAGAAAAGGCTTTTTAGCTTCACAGCTACCAGACATGCCCCAAAGATCATGCTGACTCTATATGCTAAAGAAGGCTGCAGTTTATGTGACAAAGCCAAGGTGGTCTTACAGGAAGTGCGTAAGGACGAATCAGTGAAAGACAAGATCCAATTTCAGTACGTTGACATCACTGATCCAATCAACAACGAGTGGTGGGATGCTTACTGCTTTGATGTGCCGGTTTTACACCTTGATAGAAAACACGAAGATGCTCCGGTGAAATTCATGCACTATTTGGACGCTGAAAAGATCGCTACAGAGATCAAGAAATAAGGCATTGGACAATGAAGATGCAATGTATATAGGTTAATGCGATATGACTAGATTTTTAGACGTGTGTTTCTCAGACCTTGGTCTTCTTTCTTTTGGTGTACTTCTTGGTTAAGGTTGGGACTTCTTCACTAATGGTATCCAAATCAAACTTGTCAAACATGAAAGAAACATCCTCATCATCATCCAAAAGTTTCTTTCTCTTGGACTGGGCAACTGATGAAGGGGGATGTGCTGCTGATCTACCCCTAGTCTTAGGCTTTGGATCAGAAGGTGTAGGTTTGGGGGCCTTAGCTGCCTTTGTGATCGGTTTTTTTGGAGATGGTGGTTCATCAAGGATTGTTGGTCTGCGCTTTGGACCTGGTTTAGGAGTTGGCGTCAATTCAATGAAGTCCTCCATCTTTTGGTCAACAGCGGCCTTTGAATCTTTTGGTGGTTCAGCAAAAGATTTGAGGATTGGTCTAGCTTCCAACTCCTTGGCTTGTTGTTCTAAGTTGTAAGTTAGAGTTGCATTGCGGCCTTCAAGACCATCGACTTCTGCTCTTAATTGTTGAAGTTCGCCCTTCGTTCTGACAGCTGCCTTCTTTAATTGTTCATTTTCAGCTTTCAACTCTTCAATGGTCGAAGATTGTGTCTCCACTACCTTGGAAAGCTCTGTCTTTGTTGTTTCCAATTGTGTCTTAGCATCATCACGCTCCTGAACAACCATCTTATAGATCTCCATTTGCGTCTTAAGCTTACTTTCAATTGCACCTTTTGACTTTTGGAACTTCTCTTCAGAGTCTTTCAAGTAACCATCTTTGCTCAGAATGGCAGTCTCCAAAGATTGGACTTTCTCTGTCAACTCTGTCTCTTTCAAAATCAAAGCATCAGATTTAGTCTTTAGCTCATCAACCTCTTGGCTTCTCTCATTAATAGTAGCTTCAAGCTCTTTGATGGTAGCTTGTGAGCCAATCAATTCTTTGTTTAAAGCAGCGATCTTTTCATTCAAAGTGTTAGACTTATTTGCTTCGTCTGTTTGCTTTTGGATCAGATCTTTCAACCCTTCTAGCTGTTCAGAAATTTCTAGTAATTCACAATCATAGTCTGGAGTATCGGCACTGCCAATATCGTCAATTGCCTCGTCACATTTCTTGATAATGGTCTGCAATGTGACCTTGACAACCTCTTGGTTTTCGACAACAGTGCCTAACTTTGACTCAAGGGCCTCATTTGATTCTAGATTACCTTTAAACCCCTCTTTAACAGCCTTTATGGAGCTAGTGTCGTGCTCTGATAAAGACTTATCTGTCAACTTTAGAGCTTTCGTGAAACTGTTGCAATTGTTAGAACATGCTCTTCATTTAAGAACACACAGGGTATAGAATGTACCTTCCAGCTAGATCGTCAACTTTGGTCAAGATATCATTGGAAACGGTACCCAATAATGGCTTCATTTCCTTTTCAAACAAATTTCTGTTATTTCTGTTAGAATTATCGCTCATGACGGGTGGCTTTGGTTCCTACTCACTTGACTTGGGTAGCAATAGAGGCATCTGAGTCACTGATCTTCTTCATCAACTGCTCTTGGAACTTCGTGGTGTGCTCATTAACTTTCTCCATCTTGGCATCATAGCTCTTACGACTCTCTTCTAGTATCTTCTCTAGCTGCAATGTTCTAATCTTTTGTTCTGATAAGAACCCAGAAGTCTCGTCTAGCTTCTTCTGTAGAGTATTGATGTCCTTGTTTCCTGAAATATGTTAATAAAAGTCTCCAAGTTGTAGCTTAATCAAACTCACTTCTTTCAATTTCATATGAGGTGGCATTCTTTAACTGTTTCAAGCCTTCGATTTTCTTCTTCAAAGTGGAGATCTCTTCCTTGTAAGTTTTCACGTTATCAACAACAACTTGATACTCAGCTTTCATCTCTTTGATTCTGTTACTGTCAGCAGCTCTAGAGTCTACCAAATCTTTAGCATTCTTCTCAATCAAATACAAATTGGTCTTGAAATTCTTGAAATTTGTCTTCATCGTCTCAAAGTTTCTCTTGTTACTTGCAATCTGCTCCTCTTGTTGGGAGACCTTGGCATTGGCAGCTTCCAAGTTCCTCTTCAAAGATGTGCAGACCTGCTGTGACTTATACAAGGCCTCCAATAGAACATCTGAAGACGACTGCTCAACAGGCTGGCTGTTACCTAAGTATGTGCTAATTTCTTGGATCTTTGAGCTGTCTGGATCAGTGCTGGCTTCCCTAATCTCGGTGATTTCCAAATCATCCTCCTCTTCGACCGGTTCAGCCTTCTTTGTCACTTTGAGGCCTTTCACGGCAGGTTGTGGTTCCTCATTGATCGACTCTAAGGATAATTCATCAAGTAAATAAGTAGCAACAGGTTTACCGCCAGCGGTTTCAATCGGTTCTGAGTTTGTTGAAGAGTTGGAATTGAAGAACTTGGATGAAGCGCCAGTGGATGGTGCTGTTGAGGAGTCTTTGGTTGGAGCTGAAGAGTTCTTGCTGATCACTGACGAGTCTGGTGAGTCTTTAGAGGCTGAATCATTATGACCTAAGTTGAACTGGAAAGACCGTGGAACAAACTTATTGTTACCGCCAGTGATGTCTTTGAAGAAACCTTTGGACATGTTGGTGTGGGGGTAGGCAGTTGCTTTGACGATTAGCTCTTCTGGCCTTGCATGCACTTTGAGATCAATTCAGCTGTATTGAAGTAGCCGCTGTGGTATCCAGTAGTTTGGATGGAGAGAAGTGAGGGAAAGAACTTTGCAAATTTGAATTTGGTGCCGCCAAAGCGGCGGCCCAGATCTGACAGGAAAAACAATTTCGCGAACATATGACTAAGCTGTCATGGCTGGCTTATGTAATCAGATAAGCCGTGATTACCCGGCTTTGCTTTCGAAACCTCAGATCAGCTTTCAAACCAATATACAATTGCGTATGACACGTACACTTTCATTCTCAAACTCCCAACTTTGCTCAGAAACATGGCCATAAATAGAGTGACACTTGGGCTAAATAGATTCTCATTCTTTCCATTTCTTAAAAAATGGAGAGCGGGTGATGTTTTGCTCGTTCCGGTCGTCTTCCTTCTCGACTCCTACATCAACCACTTTAGTCCTCCTTTTCAAAGACAATTCGTCATCAACGACGTGACCATCAATCATCCTTTTGCTGAACATGAAAGAGTCCCAAACGAGTGGAACATTTTCTACTCTTTGTTTGTCCCAATTGCCACCATTGCGGCTTTGACTATTGTGCTGGCACATCCAAATCACAAGCTATACGTTGGGTACATTTCGATCCTTGGACTTTTGGTTTCATTTTTTGTCAATGAACTTATCACAGATATATTGAAGAACTGGATAGGTAGACACAGACCTGATTTCATTGCCAGATGTGTCCCCCATGCTGATGCTCCGCTGGACACGCTTGTTTTTGCAAAGGACGTATGCACAACCACTAACATTGAGAGACTGAAAGATGGCTTTAGAACCACGCCATCTGGTCATTCTAGTACCGCCTTTTCTGGCTTAGGTTATCTGTCACTATGGCTGTCTGGTCAATTGCTGAGCGAACACCCACTTTCTGGCTCCTGGAGAAAACTAGTATCCCTTGTTCCAATAATATGTGCATCTTTGATCGCGCTGTCAAGAACTGAAGATTACAGACATCACTTTGTTGATGTAATCTTGGGAAGTGCTCTTGGTTTCACAGTTGCCTATACAACTTACAGAAAGAACTTCCCAAAGCTCACCAGTCCTGTTGCATTCAAACCAATCTTAGATGACAGTGGAGTCAAAGCTGATGTCGTGGACATCTTGAAGGCTGACAACTTAGATCTAGAGGTTGAATCTGAAAGTCATCTGTTGAGCACAAGATCAGAAACTTCAGAAGTCTGAGAGCAACTGGAAGCTGTGATCTTCCAGTCATCAGAACAAAAACGCATATATGACTCTTCCCTATGACTAACCTACTGCCATTAGGCGCATGTAGCCCGTACGGAAGCTGACTCAAAGCAGTGGACCTCTCTGGCTACAAAACTAATAAGCCTCAATTAGGGGCTAATGCTTTTATAAGTAACAGTCTCAGACAGATTCTGTGTCGAAACTTAGAGTCTCTTCTTGATGCTTCATCGGCACGGCGTACTTGGGATTAGCTATACTTCGCGAATTTTTGTTGTTTGTGCCTCTAAAAATTTAGCCACCTACACTTATCAGGCAATCTCCTCCTTTCCATTAGCTCAAACCCGCCAACTCTTCCTCTGTCTTCCCATTGCTCCCGTTACAGTCACTACCACGATACCTCACTATCACTTTCTACCGCTCATTAATACAGTTCTATAAGATGTCATTCTAAATCTGGTAAGTTTTGTCTCTGCTGGACTTCCAGGTATCATCTACTAACCGACCGATGCAGCTACAAACAGGATTTAGAGAACAGTGATACCATTTTGTGCAATTGAAAAGTACAACATATCACATTCAGTTATCCATCATAACCAATAGAGAAAGTGGCATCGAATCACAAGGGAATTAAAGTTTTTACAAAAGAGAAGAATCAAGAGTACGCAAAGACAATGACATTGTTAGAAGAGTACTACGAGACTCAGAAGATGGAGGCTGAAGCCTTAGAGTCTATCTACATGGATGATTTTGTCGACAAGACTGAGAAATCCTCTGCATGGCATCAGTCTCCTTCACCTAAATTTGAGATCAATTTGAAGTCACAGAATGAAGATGATGATGAGGACCAGCCATGTTCGTCATTGACCATGTATGTTGAATTCACCCCAACTTATCCTGCATCAGCTCCAAATATTACATTCAAGAATGTCAAGAACGTCTTGGCAAGTCAAGTTGGTACTTTGAACAACTTTGTCAAGGCGAAAACACTAGAATTGAAAGGCAGCGAAATGATTTTCGAGATTGCCATGGGTGTGAAAGAGAGACTAGACGAGTATCAGCACACCATCAACACCAACTCCTTGGAAGACGAACGTTTGTTAAGAATGAAAGCTGAGAAAGAGAAATCTGAAGAACAAGAAAGAACTAGGGCTGAACAAGCTGAAGCTGAAAGATTGAAAAAGTTGAGACAACAAGAAAGTTTGATTGAACAAGAGTTAGAAAAGAGAAACACTGACCTGATGGAACCAGAAGTGCCACATGAGGTTGAACATCTTGATGATTCTGTGCTATTCCCTCCACAAGAAATGATTGATTCGGGAGAAGCTGTGGTGTTTGACGATTTGATCTACGGTAAACTGGCCAATGGTGCCATTATTCAGTTTAAAGCTGTTGTTGCCTGTCTGGATGCCAAACCAACTGGTCTACTATCATTTGGTAAGCAGACCGTTGTGAAGCCCTACATCCATCACACTGTTGAAGCCAGTAAGTATTACAACAAAGAAGCACACAAGTATGATGATGAATCTTTGGCCTTGTTGACTGAGATCGATCTTGAGAATCCTTACTTCAACACGGTTGCTGGTAAGAAAGAAGTGCAAGATTTGGAAAGAGAACTAAGTGCTCTGGTTGACTTTCGAATGGAGAACGTCTTGACTTTGCATGCCTACTCAATTATTCCACAGGACAAAGACAAATCTCAACCTTACTACAAGATCAGACTATTGACGGAGTATTCTTCCTTGGGAACAGTCGGTGATCTATTGTCAACAGTGAAATACATCAACATCACGTCTGCTAGAGGCTGGCTGATTCAACTTCTAGAAGGGCTAGAAGCATTGCACAAACGTGGTACTATTCACAAGTCTGTTGGGTTGGATACTGTTTGTTTGGTCAAGAAGAAAGAAGTAGCAGTCAAGCTACAGCATGCTACCTATGGTTACAGGTTGATCAACATGGTCTCAAAGCATCCAAACAAGTACACCAAAGATCTAAGTTGTCATGTTAGTCGTTGGCCTGCTCCAGAAATCTCTAGAAAAGAAGAACCACAGAGGAAGACAGACGTATGGGATCTTGGTGTGTTGTTTCTTGAAATGGTTGCTGGTGATGAATACTTGGAAACTTTTGAGTCTCCAGGTGAATTCATGACCATGGTTCCTTTAGACAACGGTATCAAGGAGTTCTTGAAGAATGTCTTTGCTGAAAAGCCTCGTGATAGACAACAGCCTTTTGATCTACTACCTTCCAAGTTCTTCAGAGTTCCCCTGGACCAAACCAACCCAAATCTCCTAATGAGACCAAACGATGACCCTGACTACAACTATCTACAACCTACATTGACCGGTGGTTCTGGTGTCTCATCACGCACTGCGAGACGAAGTTTCAATTACGGTACAAGTGCTGCTGGTACAGCTGGTATCAACTCAAGATATGCCACAGATTTCGAGGAGAGTGCTTTCTTGGGTAAGGGTGGGTTTGGTGAAGTTATCAAAGCTAGAAACAGGTTGGACGGTAGATTCTATGCCATCAAGAAAATCCGCCATGATGATGAAAGTCTAACCTCAATCTTGAATGAGGTGATGCTTTTGGCCAGACTAAACCATCAATATGTTGTCAGATACTATGCTGCTTGGGTTGAGAAAAGTCCTTTTGGTGACTCTGGTGATGCTGACCACCCATTCTTCACTAGCTCAGAGGATGAGGAAGAAGATGAAGAAGATGATTCAGAAGATGATACTAGCAACTACACAGATAGTATCAGTGCATTGAGAGATGTTAGTGATTTCAACAGTTCACAAATCAGTCTGAGTCGTGTTTCACGTCCAAGTATCAACAGAAGTCATACTTTGGATTTCATTTCCAACTCCATTCAAGGCAATGATGATTATCCGGAGATTGAGTTTGCTTATAGCTCTGATGGAGAAGGTGCACAGGCTAGTGATCACTCAGAAAGACCAATCACAAGAAGACCAAAAAAGCTTGATAAAACTAGCACCTTGTTCATTCAAATGGAATACTGTGAGAACCATTCATTAGATGACTTGATCAAAGGTGGTATCTTGCAAGGTAACAAGGATGAGTATTTCAGATTATTTAGAGAAATTCTTGAAGCTTTGAGTCACATTCACGGTCAAGGTATTATCCACAGAGACTTGAAACCTTCCAACATCTACATTGATCAGTCCAAGAACATCAAAGTTGGTGACTTTGGTCTTGCCAAGAATGTGCATAACTCCATCTCTGCCAAAGTGAAAGCTGAATTAACCTCAAGTGAGATCACTGAAGATTTGACTACTGATGTTGGTACCACACTTTACGTTGCTAATGAAGTGCTTTCTGGTGATGGTAACTACAATGAGAAAGTTGACATGTATTCACTGGGTATTATCTTCTTTGAAATGATCCAGTATTTGAGCACTGGTATGGAAAGAGTGATGGTTCTTAGAGGTTTGAGACTCAAATCAATTGAATTCCCAAAAGATTTCCCAACTGACAAGACCAAAGAGAAGAAGATCATTCAAGAATTGCTAGACCATGACCCACAAGCTAGACCAACAGCTGATAAGTTATTATCTTCTGGTCTGTTGCCAGTCAAAGAACAAGATCAAATTGTGAAAGAAGCCTTGAAGAGTTTAGCCAATCCAGCCTCGCCTTGGCAAGAGCAGGTCAGGGAGACATTGTTCTCACAGCCTTACAACTTGGCCAATGACATCCTTTATGATAAACCACGTCAAACTTTGGGTGTCCAGAACCACTTGCTTGACTTACAGATGTTGGAAGAGATGAAATCTGTTTTCAGATGCCATGGTGCTGTTGAAACTAAGGATCCACCACTGATCTTCCCTAAATCACCATTGTATTCACTGCAGAATGTCTATGAGCTACTTGATAAAACTGGTACTGTCTTACAATTGAATTATGATTTGACACTGCCAATGGCCAGATACTTGTCCAAGAACAGCTGCTCTTTTGAAAAAGTCTTCAGAGTTGGTTCTGTCTACAGACCTGATGATACCACATCAAGCTCTGAACCTTCTAGATTCGCTGAGATTGACTTTGACATTGTTAGCTCTGACTCGTCTGATTTGCCTTACCAAGATGCTGAAACTATCAAGGTTCTGGATGAAATTGTCAACTTGTTCCCAATCTTCAAGCCTGATTCCACTTCCATTGTCATTAACCATGGTGGTATCTTGGAAATCATCTTAGAATTCTGTGGTGTTGACAAGGCCCAAAGATTGATTGTTGCGAGTACATTGTCCCAAGTTGGTTTCAACAAGACCATCAAGCAGGCTTTGCTAGAATTGAAGAACCAATTCCACATGTCATCTACTGTGCTACATGAACTTGAAAAGTTTGATTTCACCCTTCCATTTGACAGTGCAAAGGCCAAATTGAGAAGAGTGATGCTTGACAATTACCAATACAGCAAGTTTGAACCTTACTTATCTTACATTTCAAAGATTCTAAACTACTTGAAGATGTTTGATGTTTCTGCCAATGTGTTAATTTCACCTTTGAGTAACTACAATGCCTCATTCTACAGCAAAGGTATCATGTTCCAGGCAGTGAACAATGAGAAGAGACGCTCAATCATTGCTGCTGGTGGTAGATATGACACTTTGGTGTCCTATTTGGCCAGACCATCTGGTGGTAAGACAAAGACTCAACATGCTGTTGGTTTCAACTTGGCTTGTGAACAGATCTTCTCAACCATGCGTTCATTCTTGAAGCTTGACGGTCAAAAGAGAGGTCTACAGAAAACAAAGAGAAGTAACAACAAAGAATCAGAGATTGATTGGAAACCAAAGAGATGTGACGTCATCATCTCCTCATTGGGTAACTCCCTATGGAAACCATATGGTATTGAAGTCTTGAGAAAGTTATGGGGTATTGGTGTCTCGGCTGATTTGTTATTGAATTGTCATGGTATTGAAGATATCACCACCGCTGCTCAGAGAGACGGTGCTAACTGGGTTGTCTTGGTGAAACAACAACAGCATTTATACAAGGCTCAGTCCTCATCAAAGAAGAAGTACAAACCACTAAGATTGAAAAACATTGAAACCTCAATGGATCTTGATGCTGATCTTGAAGAATTAGCAGAACTGTTGCAAACTGAAACCCAAAGCAAGAAGCCATCCCAAAGTAATGGTACTAGTTCCCAGCCAAGCTCGAGTGGTCAGGATTTCTACAACAACAGTAATGCCAGCTCCTCTGATGAAAGCTTGTCTGTTGCTATGACCCAGTCACTAAGTTTGAATGAGCACCAAAAGGTCATTGCTGTTCCAAATGAAGCCACCAGAGGGTCCAAGAGATCAAACAAGAAAGACAGAAGAGCTATCGAAGAAGACTCAAGAAAGACTGCTATCTCAATCATTGGTGATATCTCAAGTGCCCCAGTGATCTCCTTGGATCCAGTCAGAGATGAAGTTCTTGATATGATTTCCATCACATCTGTGTCTCAGAAGGATGAATGGATCAGAAAGGTTGGCGGTGCTGGTTCAAGTTCAACGCCTCGCAGTTTCCTAAACAACATCTACAACAGCTTGTCCAAAGAGGCCTCAAAGGGGACCAAATGGGTCATTATCAACTGCCCAAAGACTGGTAAGTCCTGCATTTGTGATTTACAACGTTAACGAAGATATGAATAAGAGTATATAATAGAAGTAATTTGAATTTTGATGTGACACTTTTATGTCAAATTTTAAAACAAAAACGTCTCTTAGGGCGCGTGCGACGCTTTTATGTCGGGTCAGACTTTTTTGCTGATACATCACATATTGCGTGTGGTGGCAGTCATGGGAACAAGCTAGGCACCCCTCCTAGCCGTAACTACAATGAATAAGTGAACCCCTTATTTTAACGTAATCACCCCTTACGACGTACACACCTAACGTCATTCGCACATCAAGTGACCTTATGAATCAAAATGTAAATTGCGAGACTACCTGGAGCCTGAAGAGCTGGTCAGTCGGCGCAGCTTCTTGACGTGTGAGTTATTAATTGATATATTATTTACGACGACGAACTGCTAGAGCTGAGCACGTTAATATAATTCTGGAATAGATCAATATGTAGACAGAGAAATATTGTACTAGTGACTTCGTCTACTAGTATCTGTACCTATAGTAAGTATAGAGCAGCTAAATTCTAATTTGAATTATAAAAGGATTCTTATATTTTGTCCCAATATCGAAGGCCGGCCTATTATACTATATGGTGCCAAGAATATTGGAGGTCAACTCAAGATTCCCTCCGGAGATCAACAGTTTGATCTTACAGTACCTGATTGCTTCTTTCAAGGGACTAAAACAAGACATATCACTTCTACAATTATTGAACAGCTTCAGTTGTTTGAAGGGGCACATATCCAGTCTGTTGTCTATATGGATCTTTATCCCAGCCCAACACTCGAACTTTGGGCATAGCATCCTGAAAACCTACAAAGCTCGCGCGTTGAGCCGGTGCTCTGACAGCTGCTTTGTTATCACCTCTTCACCGGATGGTATTTGGGAAGAAAGGGAAAGAGCAGATTACTGTTATGATGTTAATAACTTTTTTGGTGATGACCCAGCTGCGATTCCCATGACCCCAGAGGAGTTATTTGAGAGACTTCATAGTTCTAAAAATAGAGGTCTAAAGAAGGTTACAATGTTTAGTTGGGAAGATCCATATAACGAAATAAGACCGGGACCAGAGAGAGTTTACAATCTTCCCTTTTGGAAGTACAATATCGAATTTCTTCTCTTAGAATTTCCAGCTTTGCCATTTACCCCAGTTGGGTCTCTTGATCGTGCATGTGAGACTCCCAAAAGATTTTTACTAGAGACTTTTCCTTCATACGAACATGAGATAGTGTCTCAGAGTAAAAGCAATTCAGAGCAAGCGGAGGCTCGATTTGCCTTGATCGAGATACTTCGGAATAATTCTATGAGGGATTTGAAGAAATTCTACTGCGGTGGTGACGAGGAGAGATTTACTCAAATGATTCGAGCTTTAGGGTTTGATAAATATCTCCAAAATCTGGAGCTGCTTTCAGAAGGGTTATGGTATGATTATATCTGATTGGTCAATCATGCTCCTATACGCAATGTTTTTGATCGTTTGTTCTACGTTTTGTTAAACTATACAAGCCATCTAGTTCACGCTGACGTTGGAGCAGACTTGAAGGCTAATATAAGTACATGCTTCGCAATATGATTATCAATTGTGATGATATCTTCTGCAGCCGAAGCCAATAACAGTTGCAAATAGCGAGTAACGAGTTGAGCTGACTTTACTTTCCTAAGAGCGCCGCTCGAAGAGCCGATATGGTATGTAACCGCTGAACGAGCCAGCAACAATCGTAAAGAAGTTACACGAACTGAGTTATAAATTAAAGACTACAATTTACAGAGCTAGGAATGAGCCGACACTCTATTTCTTACTAGTCATGACACGGCGATGTGGCTCTAATGTGGTTATTTCTATTCTGCGGGCTCATGACTGTTGAACTCGACCATCAGCTAAAATCGTTGCCACTGGTGCAGCTCTTTGGGGGAACCGAGTTTGGCACAAATCTTTAAGACTTAGGTGTCGACTAACGAAAATTGCCAGATTCAAAGATCTGATATTACCAGTTTTGGGACGGATTTGATCTTGGAAACAATCATCAGAGAAGAATTAGAATGAACTGAGGCTATCGTAGTGTGTCTCTTAACAAAATTAGCCTCGTTACCCGGTCAACTGCAGCTGATTGTGATCCCCAGTAAAACCTCCTTTTCCTGATCTCATACACCATAAACTCCGCCAAAGCACGTCAATTGAGCTGATTTAAAGCATTTCCAGGTTGCAATTGAAGTTTTGACGCCTCCCAATGTCTACTCTGACACCTCCTTTCCTGACAAAGGCGCTTTACGAGTACAAATCCGACTATGAAGATGATCTTTCCTTTGCCAGTGGTCAGGTAATCAAGGTCACCGCAATTGAAGACGATGAATGGTTCACTGGCTCTTACGTCGATGCCGATGGCATGGAGAAGTCAGGTATGTTCCCTAAGAACTTCGTTGGTGAGCCAATTCAGGAAGATTCCGCTCGAGATGAAGAGCCTGAGGAAGAAGAATCTGAGTCCCCAGAAGTTGAAGCCGAAGCTCCAGAACCTGCTCCTTCAGCCCCTGTCACAGTTCCAGCCGACGATGAAGATGAAGAAGTGGAGGAATCTGAGCCTGTTGCTACTCCAGAGAAGAAAGAACCTGCCATTGAGTCGGTTCCACAGCCACAAACACAAGCCAAATCTGAAATCGAGACACCCGCATCTATCAAGGGCTTGAGTTCAAGAATATCAACATTCGACTCTGAAAGTGCAGCTCCGGTGCCTACATCCAAGACTTTTGAGAAGTCTACCACATCTAAACCATACCAGGGCAACTCCTCCTACGTCCCACCTTCATTCGGGAGCTCTGGTGCTCCAACTGCTAAAAAGTTTGATCTTTCACATTCGTCTTATGTTCCACCAATGCTAGGAAAGAACAAGTCATCTACTGAGAAGACATCTGCTCCACCTCCTCCTCCGTCTGCTGATGTTGTGTCGGAAAAGGAGCCTGTTGAAGAAGAAGGTCCTAAGCTAAGTTTGAAAGAAAGAATCGCTTTGCTACAAAGACAGCAAGCCGAAGAAGCTGAGAGACAAGCTGCTGCCGCTGCGAAGAAGAAACAACAGAAAGAAGATGCTAAACAGGCTAAGGAACAAGTCACTGTGGCTGATCCTGAGCCAACAGGGGCTGTCTCTGCTACTGGTGATGAGGAAGAATCGGCTTCTACTGAAGAACCACCGGCTGTTCCTGGTAGCCTACGTGACGAAGCAGAATCACCTGTTGATCACAAAGAAGTTCCAATTCCAGTGGCCGATCCAGCTACTGAACCTACAGCTAAGGACTCTCCTGAAGAAACTGTTGAAGAGGAACCAGAGACTACGGGTACTTCACAAACCCAGGATGACGACCAAGAAGAGGAAGAGGAAGAAGAAGACGACGATGAAGACGAGGACCCAGAAGAAGCCAAGAGAGCAGCTTTACGTGAAAGAATGGCCAGACTTGCTGGTGCTGGTGGTATGTTTGGTTCAGCTGCTGGTGGTTTCAACCCTTTCGGTGTTCCATCTGCTAAGAAGACGACAACAAAGAAGCCAAAAGCTGAGAAAGAACAAGAGAATGTCGAGGAATCTGCTCCACAAGCTGCCCCAGTTCCTATCATTCCATTTGCTACTGGTACGGCTCCTGAATTGCCAAAGGCCTTGAAGCGTGAAACTTTTGTTGCTGAGTCTACTGATGATCTTCCTCAAGATGAAGAAGTGAAAGAACCTACCATCGAGCTGCCAAAACCAACATTGGTTGAATCCCATGCTACTGATGAAACTGTTACTGAGGCTCAAGACGAAGAATGGAAGGCAGAAGTTGGTATTGAAGAAAACTTCTCTGAAGAAGAACAGTATCAGTCTGCTGATGAAGTTACAGAGACGCTATCTGAGAGGCTAGAAAGAGTCGATATCAATGCTCCAGTGAATGCTCTTTCTGAATCAGCAGTTGAAGGTGATGATGAGCAAGAAGAAAGAGATACATCAGAAGACGAATTTACCCAGATTGACCGAGAACAAGAAATCAAAGACACTGCAGTGCCTCATATTCCAGTTCCTCATATTCCTCAAGGTGGTCCACCACAGATCCATTCTGATTATACCACTGGCTACGAATCGGATGATGATGCGGTTCCACCAACCGCCTCTGAAACCACAAGAAGTCAGTCAACGGTTGACATTGAAGACGTGTCCCAACGTCCACCTCCACCACCTCCACCTCCTGCTGTCCCAGAGCTGCCTTCTGCTCCAAAGGCTGCTCCTCCACCACCAATTCCTTCTGTTCCAGAAGTCCCATCAATCCCAACCAGAGCTCCTGCTCCACCTCCACCAGTGCCTGAATCTGAAAGTTTAAGAACTACACCAAGCAAATCAGCACCACCTCCTCCGCCACCTTCAATTCCATCCATCCCACAAGGCGTTGTCCCACCAGTGCCTGCTGCTCCTGCTCCACTACAAACTATCCATGATGACGATGACGTGGGTTCAATCAACTCGTCAATCATTTCACCTTCCGGCCCAGCACCACCGCTTCCATCTATCGATGACCATCAAAGAACACTAAGACGTGCTTCCACTGTTGACTCCACCAATTCATTCACATCTCAGCCACCTATTCCATCACCAACTCTGAATAGATTCCCACCAAACGAAGTGAAGAAGGCTGCTACATTTGACCAAGCTCCAAGATCTTCTGTCTCATCTTCCAAGGCTGACGTAGCTGTTGATCTAAGCAATGGGTGGTGGCTAAGAAATGGGGAATTGCCTCCTTCTTTACAAGCCAGAGTCGGTAAAGACCTAATCTTTGAAGTTGATAACCATGTGGTCAAGAGAAGAGGTGGTAGAGAGCTTGTATTGAAAGACTACTACATCCTACATCAAGACAACACACAGACCATAATCAACATCAGCTATGAGACTTCAAACCCGCAAGGCACTGTCAACGTCACTCAGAAATTTGAACCAACTCCATCACCAAACAAGGTTCAGCTAGATGAATACTCCAAGAACTTTGGTACCAAGGTGTTCCAAGTCGCTACTCGTCTATTGAACCAATCTTTACATGAACCGTTGATCCCACACATCTTCAAACAATTACCAGGTATACTACCGGCCATTGGTCTGAGAAGCTATGGTGCAGTGATATATACCAATTCCAACAACACAGAGGTTCATCAAGATGAAGACTTCAAGCCTGGTGATATCATTGCTATCAACAAAGCCAAATTCCAAGGTCACAACAAACTTCGTCAAAAGATCACTTATGAAGTTGGTAACTCCGGTGTTCCATTCGCTGCTGTTATCACGGAATTTGATCCTGAGAAGAGAAAGTTTAGGGTCATTGAGATTGATAACAACGGTAAGGTTAAACATGCCTCTTACAAACCAACTGATATGAAGAGTGGTAAGATCAAGGTGTTCAGACCTGTTGGTAGAGACTACGTCAACTGGTGAAAAGAAATCAGTACTACTCTCATTATTAATGACATATATGTACAATTAAATCTATAAATTGAATGCAAACTTTTTTCTTACTTCATGTTCTAGAAATCATAATAGCTCTAGGTCAGCTAGTTCATTAGTCCTCTTTCTCTCCAAACTTTCCACGAAATTGATAGCATCTTGCGTGAACAGTTCAAACTCCTCTTTGGTCATATCTTCAGCATGCTTACCAACAATCAACAGCTCAGTCGTTCTACCACCAAGAGCACCACCTTCAATCACTGCGAATTGAAGTAGTCTATCTCTAAACTTCAAATCTAAATGACGACGGTAGGACATGCTCACGTATTCATACCTTATTGGTTCTTCGACGTTTGGCAATTTGACTTCAACGTAGTCTGGGATCTTGACTCTAGCTCTCCCGCTGAAATCCAACACTGCTTCCTTCAGGAAGGTCTTTATCCCCTCTTGACCATGCAGCCAGTTCTCAGAGCCATCTGATGGTTCGATCAGAGTCTCACTATCTGATCTGATGAATGACAAGTCAGTTGGGTGGTATGGCAGCGAAACAGCACTTGAAGTTTCATTCATGATAGTGACAGCTTGTAATGAATCGATTTCCGCCTTTTCTTCAGAATTGACATCAAACCACAATTCTAATGGTGGGTATTGGGAATAATTATCAACAGTTTGGAAAGGAGATGGGACGAATTTCAATTGGGCAAAATATGAATGGTAATCTTCACCATCTTGGACGTTCTCAGTGGCCATCAATGGTAGTTTTAAGATACGTTCATGGGCGAATGGGATGTTGGTGTTTAAAATGGTCTTGTGCTCTGGGTTCTTGATCGTTTCTGGGTCATGCAATAACTCACCGAATGTCACGGCAGTAATTCTTTGTAGGTTGTTGCTTGGTGTGCTGTAGAGATCTTCATGGATCTTATCGGTGTCAATCTTGATAGGAGGTGTGATTCTATCCACTGTCTTTGGAGCTCTGATTCTTACCCAATTCTTGTTTCTATGGATCCATGGAACAGACAAATTCGGAAGCACATTGAATAACTTCAACTCTTGGTTTTGTAGATCGGTATGTAGGTTCAATTTGGTGAATGGGTTGTAATCTAATGACCAAAGCATCAGTCTTTTGGCTTCTGAGAATCTCTTATTCCCAAACGAATACATCACGTACTCTGATTCAGTCTCTGGCTTTTCCTCGAAGAAAACACCAGACAGCTTCTGGATCTCTTCCAGTGGGATTGACTCATTGATATGTTTGTATAGCGCTTCAACATTGCGCAGGTCAATCTCTTCAGACTTAACAGACTTCAAGATGTTTTGGATTGCAAGTTCGATGTATTGGATATGGGCCTTGCTTGCACGGATAATGACACGGGTATCATCTGGATGGACTTCAATCTTAACGTTGGCTCTGATCCAGTTGTCAAATGCTCTTTGAATTAACAGCAAAAATAGTTGTTTCTTATCAAAATCGAAATCTCTGGTGACGATCAAGTCTTCTTCTGGGTTGATCTTATCTGAGATGGACAATTTCCAACCTTCTTTCACAAGCTTCGATATGCATTTTGATTTGTTCACTGTCTTCACGCCCGTGATCTCGGGATATTTAGCCCTAAGGTAGCTTCGTAGTTCATTTATACTGAAAGTTGAATATATGTCCTTAACGATCTGTTCATACCTCTTGAGACTGATCTCATTCTTGGAAGGTTTCAAAAGATCCAGGGTCTTGAATGCTTCTTCCTGTGACAATCTGGTTTGGAATTTTTCTAGTTTACTTCGCTGCTGTTGGAACTCTAATGGATTCAGCTTGATCTGTTTTGGTGATTGGAAATAACTTGGAACTTTTCTCACTAGTCTTGATTGTTTAGCGTCCAAGATGACCAAGTTTGGTTTCGCAGCGGCCTTCTTCTTCCCCTTTCCCAGCTTCGTGGTGGCTTCTACCGTGGGTATGGCTTCTTGTAGTACCTTCTGTGTTGAGTGCAGCCGCCTTATCGACAGACGAATCATCTTGAAGTGGCGTTTTAGTATAGAGCTTTCGATCGTCTCACAGTACACCAATTTTTCATGATTTTTTTCTTTTCGAGATGGAATGTGGCGCCTAACGAAAATTGACACAATAAACTTTTTAAGCTCCATTTTGGCAGTTGGTAGAGAGACTATGGCAGTTGGGGTAGCTTACAGTGTCAGTGCACAAGGTTTTAGGTACTTTTAGGTACCTGATACTACGTCGTAATTCTTATCTGGCGTCTGTTGATGTCCATTGCTTTCTTTTGTGGAAGAGTTGGGGTAGCTGTTCCGTTTCTGGCGATAGACATATGGAGATGTCAAGGGGAAGGTAATGGTGTTATCAGTCATTGCTTGTAAAGCCATTGAATAAAGATACCAATACTACAAAATGTCTAAATCTATCGTATAAAGCGTAATCATTAAAGTAGAATATGTATCATAAGAATATTCGAGCAGCTAGTGTACAATTGGTAATGCAATTAAGTTCAAACGGGCAAAGCAACTTAGAAGTTTGAGATGACAGTGTCCATACCACCGACTTGTTCAACCAAGTAGGCAGCGGCGTATGGCCAGCCCATGACAGTACCTAGGAATAGACCCCATTGACCCATGACTGGGACTCTTCTCATGTATAGTTTGGCGTATGAGACAACGGTGTTTGGTCTTAGAGTCAACTTGACGTGTCTACCAGCAGATTGTTTGGCAGCGTTGGAGGCTAGGGAGATGGTGGATCTTAGGATTGGAGAGGTGAACATTGTGATAGTAGTAGTGTGTAGTAGTTGTAGTTGGAATCTGTTGCAGGAACTGATGATGATTGAACGAATTGACAGGAACAAACAAGGGGAAGTGCAGTGCCTTTATACTTTTCCAGCTTCCCCGTCTTTTGCCCCTGGCACGAGCAGTGAGCAAAGCAGCCTGGTCATCTGGCCATAAAGTTGGAGTCTGTGGCCATAAATCAGATGCTTTTTCTGCGGTCCGTACCACAAGTGGAGCCAGAGGGCCTGGCACCACCCAAAAACGGCCACGCAAAACGCAGAAATGGGCACGCAGATCTCGCAGATGACTCAAATCTGGCTATGCAAATCACGGACTTTTCAAAACCTTTGAAACGAGCCAATTCGCATCTCAATTGCAACAATAACATTGTCCTGAACAACTTCCAGAATGTGTCAAAGTTCGCGAAAATTACGCTTTTCAGCGATTACATAATCCACTCTCAGAAAAAATCACCAGATTTTTTTGTCAGTTTCAGGCCACTTTTGCGTCTGTGAAAAATCGAACCACAAAAATTGTGTCACAAACTGGAGAGAAGCGGGAAGTAACGGAACTGTGAAGCAACAGTGAAGGAACAATTCGTGGCTTTGACACCTCTCGGCTAAAACCTGCCAATGAGAAGTCGCCCATTTGTGCCTGCCCTGCAGGCTGATCTCGGATAAACTGGTGGTGTCCGGGTGTTTTAAGAATTCAATCTCAGATAAGAGAGATCTGTAATCAGTAGTGTGCAGGGTCGTCGATAGGGGACCTTGTAGAGATGGGAATGAGGGTAATTGAGCCTTCTTGGTCTCTGTACACACCTCTTTGGATGTGAGCTTTATGACTGGCGGATTTACCAGCATTTTGCCTCAGTCCCCCCACAGTTAAGGCTCATCCCATACAAAATTTCGGAAAAACTCGCTTTTCTGACTTCGAAACATCAACAACACCGATGAACTACACAGTGGAGAACGGACTGCGAAAGATCCTGCCCTACAGTCATCAAATCAGCTGCTATGTCAAAGGTCGTTGGCTAGACAGAACCGTCCTGGAGGTTCTCGTTGAGGAATTTCGTACCAAGTCCAAAAGCTACTATGAGAGACAGATCCAATCTGGACAGATCAAACTAGTGAGGAATGGAGCAGAGCTCCTCGGTGACGAATTGAATGGCTTGAAGATCCAAAACAAGGACGTTTTGAAACTCACGACACATAAGCATGAACCGGTGGCTCTTGATTTCGGGGAGATACCCGTCATTTACAATAAGGATGACCTTTTAGTAATTAACAAACCAAGCTCTATCCCAGTGCACCCCACAGGCAAGTTTTACAACAACACGCTGACTGAGATATTGAAAGCGCAATTGGGAGTTTCTGAAGTGCAACCGTGTCATCGTTTGGATCGATTAACGTCCGGTTTGTTGGTTCTGACTACGAATACTTCCAAGGCTTCAATAATACAGAAAGAGATTAAGGAAAAGACTGTGTTGAAGCAATACCTGGCAAGAGTGAAGGGCCAATTTCCTGAAACAGTGACATTGGATGAACCAATACGGAATATAGACTCAAAGCTCGGGTTCAAGAACATCAAGGACAAGAAAGAAGCCGTGACACAATTCCAACTGGTAAAGTACAACCCAGAATTGGACCAATCCATTGTCCTTTGTCAGCCATTGACCGGCCGTACACACCAGATTAGAATCCATTTGAACCTATTATCACATCCTATCGTCAATGATCCACTATATGGCCCAACCTCTACTCGAATTAGAAATGAGATCCTGAGAGAAGATACGCCCACTGAAGAGCAGTTCAAAGCGTTACTAGCTGAAGATCTAGCCAAAATTGAGAATTTAAAAGTAGAAAGCCGGTGTGAGATCTGTGAGGAGCCATTGTTTGAAGATCCGGACCCTGAGACTTTGAAATTGTGGTTGCATAGTTATAAGTATGCCTTTGAGAACCACGTTTTCGAGACAGAGTGGCCGGAATGGACTGATATATAGACATAAGAATCTATAGAGAATATTAGAAACCTCCCCCATGACATTCTCAGACATCGAAGTCTTACATACGTAGTCTAAACTGCGAGCTGTTAATTTTGACGTATATACTGTAATGTAACAATCGTTATCAGCCGGACATTTGAGCCGAGCCGATGCAGGATCTCTGGAGAAAAATATACATCACCAACCACAAAGTGGCACTGAGTAAGCGGACAAAACCGTTTCAAGATCTTCAATTTGCTGCTCCAATGACGAATGCTGCTTCTGAAACATAGCCCCACATGTCAAGGAACCCTTGCTGTGCACACTTTGCCACAAGTTTACGCCATTAGGCCCAGAATTTGCAAGCTGTTGGCAAAAGTCTTATGTGGCTGATGGCTATCACTCAGAAAAGTCTCTGGTATATCTGGACGAGTTGATTGTGATTAAAGGGCTGCTTAGTGGACTAAAGATGGTACTGAAAGCCTCTAAGACCAAGACTTTTGAACTGTGGTTCCCAAAGGTGGTATAAATGGACAAATTCTCACCTTGATGCTTCTTCATGAATTGCTGGACCCTGAGAACTACGGAATTATGGGGATCTTCGACAAGTGGTTCAATCCTACGATTATTAAGGGCCGAGAAAGGGCCAACTCCTTCCAGAAGTCATTGAAGTCATCTTCTGATCCTGCTGATAAGGACGAGCTATACAAACTTGAGCATACCGTTGACGTTGATGAAGTGCTAAATGATACCGAATCCAACAGATCAAACAGTGATAACATCTTCAAAGATCCAAAAGTCGCTGAATACTACAGAAAGGTCTATGAAGACGCGGACTATGAATGCAAACATCTTTTCGATCCGGATTATACCTGGACACCAGAGGAAGAGAAGAAAGTTGTCTGGAAGTGTGATTGGAGGGTTACATTCTGGGCCTACATTATGTTCACTGCCCTAGACTTCAATCGTTACAACATTGCACAGGCTGTGTCAGACAATATGCTTGATGATTTAGGTTTGAACACTGATGATTTCAATGATGGTAACACGGTGAACTTGGTGTGTTTCTTAGCCGCTGAATTACCTTCCCAATTGATTTCAAAGAAGCTAGGTGCTGATATTTGGATTCCTACTCAACTGTTACTATGGTCTGCTGCATCAATCTCCCAAGCTGCTATCACCAATAAGGCAGGGTTCCTTGTGACTCGTGCATTGATTGGGTTATTCCAAGGTGGGTTCATTTGTGACACTTGTCTATGGATGTCATACTTCTACACTGCTAAAGAGCTACCATTCAGATTATCGTTGTTTTACATTGCTAACCCATTGACTACAATTTTGAGTGCTCTGCTAGGGTTTGCTGTGTTGAGAATCAAGACAAGTCTTCTGCCACATGGTTGGCAATGGGTGTTCTTGATTGAAGGTTTGTTCACTTTCCTAGTCGGTATTGCCTCATTCTTCTTAATGCCTGCCTCTGCTGCTCAAACAAAGGCTTGGTATAGACCTAACGGCTGGTTCACTGATCATGAGGAGAAAATTGTGGTGAACAGAGTATTGAGGGATGATCCTGCCAAGGGTGATTTATCCAATCGTACCCCAGTCTCACCAAGAGAGTTATTATATGCCGTCTTTGATATTGATCTGTTGCCTATTTACTTTGTCAGATTGGTTAATGATATTGGTTCCAATCCAGTGAGCACCTATTTGACTTTAACTTTGAGAAAGCTTGGGTTTTCGCCTTTTGATACAAACTTGTTAACAATTCCTTACAACGTTCTCATAATCATTACCATGCTGGGTATGGGTTACATTTCTGAGATCATTAACTCCAGAGCCTTGTTGATGGGTGTGATTCCAGCTTGGATCTTGACCTGTCTAATTCCCTTACGTTATTGGAAAGGTTCTCAAGTTGAAGTCTGGCCAACGTATGCCCTATTGACAGTGATGCTGGGTCATCCTCCAACATGGGCTTTGTCAATCAGTTGGTGCTCTGCTAATTCTAATTCTGTTCGTTCTAGAGCTGTCAGTTCAGCGTTGGTGAACATGTTTTCTCAAGCTGCTGGTATCATTGCTTCAAGAATCTACAAGAATGACGATAAGCCAAAGTACCATCGTGGTAATGAGGCATTGATCGGTGTTGCTGCTGCTGGGTTGTTCACTTGTGTCTTTAGCAGATATTACTATATCTACAGAAATAACTGGAAGCAGAAACAATGGGAGAAATTGACACCTGAGGAACAAGAGAAGTACATTGCAGAGACCACTGATGAAGGTAACAAGAGATTGGACTTCAGATTTGTGTATTAGAAGACGATTATATGCGCAACCTACTTTTTTCGATTAATTAATGAACTTGTAGAGCTAATTCTTGCACTGGACGTTAATCTATGAATGTGCAGATCGGCGAAGCTTTGATCTTGTAATTATAATCTATTAGTATATACTATTGCTCTAGTTCAGCTTTATTAAATGATCCGTTGTATTTGTGAGCTATGCATTGATGATTAGGTAATCATTACGTCACCTTGGAGACTTTCCGTCTGCAAAAAGTTACCTCGGCATTTTGACAGCTTCACTTTATATATTATATAAGAGATTTTAAAAATTGGAAACAACAACTTTGTTTTTGAAATCCAAAATAAGAAACATGTATGTCACCGGCGCGCGCGCCACCAGATCATAATTATAACGACGTACGTGATCGACGTAGTTAATCGATCGATGCGGACGTCGTCCCGCGCAAACGTACTAGCTGTCGAGTAGGTGCTTATAGCGCAAGGCCTTAACAGCTAGACGAAAAATAATCGGGAGATATCAATCAATCTTTAGTATTATCCGGCCAGCAGTTGTATTATAGTATTTGCTGTTGTAATATCTGGGTATAACTAGCTTTTCGTTGTAGATCGTGGCCTCTAATGAGTTAGCTACAACCGCGCGTAACTCAACTTGACCCATCTATTAACAGTGTCTTAGCTTGTCATTTAACTAAAATCTGTCTGAAGCTACCTCAAGTCTCTGTACCAGCTGTAGTCTAGCTCTTACTGACGACTGCACCCGTTGAGAGTCTGGTCATGATATATATTGATCACTTGTATTAAACTCCGGGCGGATTTAATATTAAATATCACCGAGACTACAGCGAGCGCTTGCGTTAAAAGGCGACGCAAACTGGAGTATTAAGAGAAATTAGGCTTGTGTGAAATAATTGAAATGTATATAGTCACCTTAGCAGCTTTAAACCCTCAGAGGTTCCCCCTTCAAGAATACAGCTGTATCAACTCTTCGTATAGAATCAGAGAAGCCAAAAAAATAATATTTTGACCAATCTTCCATGTGAGATTTGCTTCTGTTTACTGCCCCGTAAATACGCGCAGTGTACTGAAGAATTGAGAGAGAGAGAGCGCAGAGATATGCAGTATTTAGGTCTTGTCTATAGTCTACATGTAGTCGGTCTTTTAAGATTATCCCCTTGCAAGGTGATAAACCCCGGTCCAACTCAGAATAATGGTGTCACTGCTGAAACTGACATTGTGTCTTTTTACTCAACCACTGAGTCTAATGGTAGACCTGCCACTGGCACCACCACTTACACTTTGAAGGGTTCAGTTTCATCATCTTCAAGTCCATTTACTATTCCAGCTGCATACACCACCACTGAGATTGATGGTATTACTACCGAAACTGATGTTGTTTCATTCTACTCTACCACTAATTCAGCCGGCAACCCCGCCACTGGTACAATTACCTACACCTTTAGTGGTTCTGGTTCATCTCCATCTTCCACCTCATCAGCGACCCCATTCACCATCCCAGATGCCTACACCACCACTGATTCTGATGGTAACCCAGCCACTGGTACAACCACCTACACTTTGAGTGGTTCTTTATCTTCATCTTCAGCTCCATTCACCATCCCTGCTGCCTACACCACCACTCAGAACGGTGCTGCCACCACTGAGACTGACATTGTTTCATACTACTCAACCACTGATTCCGATGGTAACCCAGCCACTGGTACTATCACCTACACTTTGAGTGGCGCTGATACCTCTTTGTTCACCATCCCAAGTGCCTACACCACCACTCAAAATGGTGCTGCCACCACTGAGACTGACGTTGTTTCATACTACTCAACCACTGATTCCGATGGTAACCCAGCAACTGGCACAACCACCTACACCTTGAGTGGTTCTGGTTCACCATCATCATCTTCCAGCTCAACTCCATTCACTATCCCAAGTGCATACACCACCACGCAGAACGGTGCTGCTACAACTGAGACTGACATTGTTTCATACTACTCGACCACTGACTCTGATGGTAACTCAGAAACTGGCACAACCACCTACACTTTCAGCGTTCCAAGCCCATACACTACCACTGATGGTTTTGGTGATGGCTCTAGTGAAACTGACGTGATTTCATTCTATTTGACAACTGGTTCCGATGGCAGTATCTCAACTGGTTCTACAACCTATACCCTAGTTGGTCAACCTATTACAGTTGCTAACAACTACACCTGGTCTTCATTAGTTGTTCCATCTGAGCTTTCCTCTGTCTATGTTGGTGGTAGTGGTGTTAGTGTTCCAACAACTCAAGGTACCTCAGTCTCCCACGATGGTTCATCTACACCAACTGCTCCGGGTGCTGAGACTATTGTTACTTCAAGCGCTGCTGTCTCGGGCTCAGGTGCAACCTCAGGCGCTGCTGCTTCAGAATCTTCTTCCAAGAGTTTTGTCACATCCTTTGTTTCTAACGGTGTTACTGTTTCCGCTACTGTCATTGTTCCAACTGGAAGTCAAACCACTGTTTCAGAGCAGACAGTTGAATCATCCACTGGTACCACAACCGCTGCTTCAGAGAGTACTGCCGTTACAGTTTCCAACTACTAAGGTTCAGGTTCTCAGTTGAAATCATTATGGGTGTTCACTTTGGTTTCAATCTTTACAACTTTGGGTTTCTTCTGACGAAGCCAAACTCTGACATCCTACTAGATCTTTCCACTTTTACGTTTTCAATTCTTCTACCTTGATCGAAGCCGTCTTCATTTGTGCTTCCGTTTTATTTCAATAGCCCCTTTTTACCTGTGACATCTTGTTAATTCAACAAGTGCTACCCAGGCTATATTTCTTTGTTTTACGCGGTTATTGGCGTTAATGCATGATTTCTGATTTATCCATTTATATTCAAGGTCGGTGTAGGCTCTATTCCGATCTCTTTCTTCTGAGTTCTTCTACAAGTTATATTTGATCTAGGAGGTACTATAAGCCTTTTGAGGCCACACTGGATGTTCCGCTTGGGAGTACAGCCACAAAATAAGATCCAGCGGTAGAGGACAGAGAAGGGCACTGACACCGGCTCGGCTCGCGTTGGCAGAGACAGGCAGCCTGTAGGGGGACCCGGGTACAGGCTGTAAAAATGAGCCACTCGCCACAGGGCCGGAAGATTTAGCGAATTGTGCTCTTTTGTGTCAAAGTATGGCGTTTTTGCAGATCAACTCAGGGGGGCAGCCAAAGGGGGAGGCCAGAAAGAGAAGGAAAAGCTGAGCTAAAAGCCCGGAAGCAGAAGTCTTCAGAGAGTCACCCAGGCTCAGACACTTCTGACACAGAGCTCGCGCCACGGAGGCACACCAGGCCCACAGTCCGATCGCTTCACTGTAGGATTATTTTGACGTTTTTCCTGTCAACTTTCAAATTAACGTCAAGACTCCACAGTTTTACGATGACGTTATCTTGCGGAACCACAGATCGGAGCTTCCAGCTGCCAACAAAGAGAGCAAGAGCCAAACGATCCAGAGGTGATGGCCCAGAAAAGCTGCTAGTCTCTACTTCTCCAAGACTTTGGGAACTCTAGGCAGAAACCATCTACAAATCTCTTTCTCGGCAGGCCAAGTAACTGTCAAGAGATCCAAGCTCCGGCTAAATGAACGGTAAATTGAACGGAGCTGGTGTCCAATAGCGATAGATCCAGATAAAGCTCCTCCAATCAATTGCTGGCCATTTGCAGAAACCATCTCGGAGCGAATATACCGCTCACAGTCCCGTGCTTATGATTTGCAACCGTTTTTCCATTTACAACCACAAATCACGTATGATCGTACTGAGCCTTCGATTTGTGGCTGTTTTCAACAATAGGCAAAAACGCAAAATTGCAACATCGCCTGCAGTACGCTTATGAGATAAGGGAGTATATATAAGGGAAGCATTTGCTCTTTTGTTTCAAAAATGTGGATGAGTACTAGGAACTGATACTCTAAGTCTAGCAAGATGGGGCTAATCGACAAGTGGTTTAAACCAACGATCATCACAAAGAGAGAAAGGGCCAACTCATTCCAAGAGTCCCTAAGATCATCACCAAATGAAGAAGATAGACAAGAGCTGATCAAGCTGAATGAGAAATTCGAAGCTAGAGAAACTCATGACACAGAGTCCGTTGATTCTTCAGATTCAGCCAACTCAAACATCTTCAAAGATCCAAAAGTCGCTGCTTATTACAGAAAGGTCTACGAGGACGTCAACTACGAATGTCGTCACCATTTTGACCCAGATTTCGAATGGACTCCAGAAGAAGAGAAGAAGCTAGTTTGGAAGTGTGACTGGCGTGTCACCTTCTGGGCCTACATCATGTTCACCGCTTTAGATTTTGACAGATCCAATATCGCTCAAGCTTTGTCCGATAACATGTTGGATGACTTAGGTTTAACTACCAACGATTATAACTTGGGTAACACCCTGAACTTGATCTGTTTCTTAGGTGCTGAATTACCTTCCCAATTGATTTCCAAGAAGCTTGGTGCCGATGTTTGGATTCCTACACAATTGGTCTTATGGTCTGCTGTTTCTATCTCACAAGCTGCTATCACTAACAAAGCAGGCTTCTTGATTACTCGTTCTCTGGTTGGTTTGTTCCAAGGTGGTTTCATTTGTGATACTTGTTTATGGATGTCTTATTTCTACACTTCTAAGGAACTTCCATTCAGATTGTCATTGTTTTACATTGCTAATCCTCTAACATCCGTGCTATCTGCCCTGCTAGGGTTTGCCATTCTAAGAATTCAGACTAACTTGTTACCTCATGGTTGGCAATGGGTGTTCTTGATTGAAGGTATCTTTACTTTTGTGATTGGTCTAGCTTCATACTTTTTAATGCCTGCTTCTGCTGTCCAGACTAAAGCCTGGTATAGACCAAACGGTTGGTTCACTGATCGTGAAGAGAAGATTGTTGTTAACAGAGTGCTAAGAGATGACCCAGCTAAGGGTGACATGAATAACAGAGAGCCGGTCTCTTTGAAAGAGCTGTTCAAATCCATTACTGATCTTGATCTGCTACCAATTTACTTGATCCGTATCCTGTGTGACATCAACGTTAGTCCTACCCAAACTTATATGACTTTGACTTTAAGAAAGTTAGGTTTCTCCAAATTCAACACCAACTTGTTAACCATTCCTTATAATATGCTTACAATCATCACTATGTTAACGATGGGTTACGTTTCAGAAATCATTCAATCCAGAGCCTTGCTTCTGGCAATCATTCCTGCTTGGGTTTTCATCTTGTTACTACCACTAAGATTCTGGTCAGGTTCCCAAGTTAAGGTCTGGCCAACATATGCCATCTTAACTCTAGCTCTAGGCCATCCTCCAACGTGGCCACTGACTATCAGTTGGTGTTCAGCCAACTCCAACTCTGTCAGAAACAGAGCTGTCTCAGCTGCCATTGTCAACATCTTCTCACAAGCTGCCGGTATCATCTCAGCCAACATCTACAGAGATGATGATAAGCCAAAGTATAAGAGAGGTAACTCAGATTTGATCGGTATTGCTGCTGGTGGTTTCTTGATGTGTATCGCTGCCAGACAGTACTATATCTTTAGAAACAAACAAAAGGCCAAGAAATGGAACGCAATGAGCAAAGAAGAACAAGATCGTTATGTTGTGGAAACAACTGATGAACCAACTAAGCGCTTGGACTTCAAGTTTGTGTATTGATGAGTTTAATTTTACGTCTTTTGGTTAGATTATTTGCTTATATAAATAGGCGTAGCAACTCGATAGATATATATCAAAAATTTGGATGAAAGGAACTGCAAAAAGAAAGAGCCTAAGGCAAGCTTGGAGGTGTACTCAAGTCTTCAAAAACCTAGACAAATTTTGCAAAAAAGAAAGCTCCGCGACGGGGAATTGAACCCCGGTCTACCATGTACTGTCAACGACAAACGGTGATTCTAGCCACTAAACTATCACGGATTTTTTTAAACTTTGAAAATTGGTCTCTGCTGTGTCATCACTTTATCACGGGACTTAAAGAAGTTCCGAGGTCTCGGATATTCCCCTTTTGGGCAATCTGCATACAGCCGCTTTTTAGGCCATCTCGCAGATCTTGTTTTATGTTTTCATGTTTACAAAAAATAACAGTGGTTAAAAAGAACTTCAGTCTCCCAGTTTCCCTGGTTCGAAGAGTCCAATTCTGCAGAGAAGTCCCTTTGGAAAGCGTCCAAAGCTCGAACTGTCCACGGGTGAAATTGAAGCCGCTGCTAATTTGAAACAGTGCTTGCCTGACATTACAACCGGTCTAGTCAGGACTCGTTTAAACGCGTGAACCAACTTCAACAATGCGCCGCTACTCTGAGATTCCAAACACGCCGACTCCCTTCAGCAAGAATGCCACTGTGAGCGCTGACACGCTGGCCATTGGCTCCATCTTCACCATCCCAAACACCGGGAGAGCAGTGCTTCGCTATGTTGGGAATGTGGAAGGCAAGAAGGGTACTTTTGCTGGTATTGAACTACTAGGAGAG
>JAJMFP010000010.1:0-68668 GCA_030574855.1 Taiozyma rabaulensis
AAATATCTTAAAAACTACTCGCCTAGCAAATTTGTAGAAGTGGATTGTAACGGGCAATCTAAATCCTAGTGCGACGGTCGACTGGTGGTGACGAAGACTAGATGATCGTACGATACCAGGTTCATTGTGAACACACGAAGAACTTGTGTACTTCATGTGCGCTGATATGAATTACAACCTGCGATATTGTGAGGTGGCTAAATGAAGCGAAGATACGCCGGATAAGAGTTTGGAGAGGGTTTGGGTCTAAGCCCAATGATTTTGAAGTGTCATTCCGTCACTGCTTGTAATCTAAGCTCTTAAGTGCGGGGCGCCTAAAAATGAATCATCCAGTCGGATTCCTGTTATTCTACGGGGTACTCAGATTCTCAGGGCTGTCACTGGTGTGGTTTCTTTTGATATTCATGGAGCTTTAAGCCCGATCCGAGCTACAGTTGAGAGCTTGGTAGTACATTTGCCAAGGCCAGCCAAGATCTTCGGAACAACTTCTATTGTTCGTTTAAACGCAGCGTTTGAGGTGCACAAGTGCTACGAGCTTATCAGCGGAACTCAGGACTATCCGTGGCTGATAAGAGAGTCGTCTTTAGCGATTTCAGGCTCACACAGAGTGGGCCCACTGGTCGTTGCTGGGGTCCTGGACAGGCCCGGAAAAAAGCACCGTGAAACCGTTGCGCAAAAAGAAGCGTGTGACGCATGCGGGCAGATCTTTTTGACACATCGCTAGTGGCCAGCGGCATTTTTCCGCGACGTTTCGCGAGCCCGTGAGGCATCTCGAAACACCGCTGGCGGGTTTGCCTCCAAATAAGCATGCGAGGCTCAAGGCTCTGGGGCATGGGCGAATCACAGAGCCCCAAATGACACATCTCGGTAATCGTTCCTTATCTTGTCCATCATGCCCAGCTCCCGGCCCTTTACTTCCCCCTGACTCCAGACACTTGGTACCTATAAAGACATCGCCTTCTCCACAAAATCAAAGTTCCGTCAAAGTTCCCTAGTGTTCCAGAAGTCGAGGAAGTTTCCATCATGAACACATCAGACTTAGATATCATTTCCCCTACCAGATCCCCAATAAGGTCCATTACCTCAAGACATGGGGCAGGTACCGTCAACTATGTCAACTCCAGAGAACAAGTAGATCCTGATAATTTGCTAGCCGACATCGGTTACCAGGCCCAACTGAACAGACGTTACAACGCCTTTGAGACTTTCGGTATCACGATGAGTATCATGGGTTTAATGAGTTCCATTGCATCAACTGCTGGTCTTGGTCTGGCTGGTGGTCCAAGTTCTTTTGTTTGGGGTTGGTTAATCGGTGGTTTCTTCATCTTAAACATTGGTTACACTATCGGTGAGCTGTGCTCTTCATTACCGGCTTCAAGTGGTCCTTATTTGTGGACCTACTACTATGCTCCACAAAACTTGAAGAAACCTTTGTCATTCATGATCGGTTGGTCTAACTCTATGGCCTTAGCTGGTGGTGTTTGTTCCATTACCTATGGTTTGGCAGTTGAGATTTTCAGTGCCATCTTCATTGGTAAAGACGGTGACTTTGAAATTACCAATGCCAGATCATATGGTTTATTCGTTGGTCTAGTTATCGTTCAGCTACTGATCAGTTGTCTACCATCTAAATTCGTTTCCCGTTTACAAGCCCTATCAGTTGTCTCCAACAATGTCTTGATTATCATCTTCTTAATTGCTTTGCCAGTTGGTACTTACAAATCTTCAACTGCTTCTTTCAGAGATGCTAAGTTCATCTTCACCAAATTTGAAAATGACTCCGGTTGGACCAATGGTTGGTTTTTCTTGTTATCTGGTTTGATGCCATCTATTTGGACCATGGGTGCCCTAGACGCTTCTGTTCACATGGCTGAAGAGGTTAGAAACCCTGTCAAAGCTGTCCCAGTTGGTGTTATTGGTTCCATTTCTGCTTGTTGGATCACAGGTTGGGTCATCTGTATCGTTATTTGTGCTTGTATGTCTGAAGACATTGCATCTGTCACCGGTTCTGCTTCTGGTCAACCTCTTGCCCAAGTCTTTTACGACTCATTAGGTAAAGAATGGGCTGTTGCTTTCATTTCACTATGTGCTTATTGTCAATTCTTAATGGGTATCAGTATCATGACCTCCCTTTCAAGACAGATTTGGGCTTTTGCTAGAGATGATGGTTTACCTTTCTCAAAACATTTGAAGAAAGTTCATGAAGGTACCAAAATTCCTGCCAATGCTGTCATTTTTTCTGGTCTTGCCAGTTGTGTCTTAGGTTTATTGATCTTGGTCGGTACCACTGCTGCTAATGCTTTATTTTCAGTCACTGTTATCGGTAACTACATTTCATGGTCCATTCCTTCCTTAGTGAAAACCACCAGTGGTCGTGATGTCTTCACCCCAGGTCCATTCTATGCTGGTAAAACTTTATCGTTGATCATCAACGTCATTGCCATCTCATTTCAATTCTTTGCTATCATTTTAGCCATGTTCCCAGACTCAACCACTGTTGAAACAAGCACTATGAACTACGCAGCCGTTATCAACGTTGGTATTTGGATCTTGTCCATCGTTTATTACTACATCTTCAAGAGAGATATCTACGTTGGTCCTAAATCAGATTTGGATCAACACGCTGCCGTCTTGATAGATTCCATCGAAGAACCAAACCTAGATCAAATCTTAGATGAAAAATACTCTTCATCTTGAGTCACTTCATGATGGTCTGATATTTATAGTACATGCACTTATTATTCCGTTTATTTATATATACAAGCTTCATTATATCTATTAATTAACCCATTCAGTACTCCTTAGTCAATCCCATCCATATTGTCATCATCAGAGTGTTCATCACTACTTTCACCCACAACCTGCTGTAACAGTTGCATCAATTCATTTGGTTGCAAATTCCCCAATTGATTAATCACGTTCAATGCATCCATTCTTTCTCTCACAAGTTCCATAATGTCATTATCATCATCAGAATAAAATTGGTTGGAGTATTCGCTTTCATTATCCCAAAACTCCTCATCACTCGAATGATATTCATCAATAGAAAAAGGAGGAACCTCAGTGACATAACGAGCACACTTGTCACTAACCTCGTTAATAAATAGAATGAACTTCAAATCCTCATGCGCACCTTCATTTATAGCAAACTGAAGATGTTCCAAGTTGAGTAGACTCTTTGCCTTCAAAGATTCAAGGGGGCAAGGATAGCAGTCATCATCTGTGTCTTCAAGTTCATGTCTCGCTATAATCTTCTTTAGTTTCTTCCCACAATCACCCTTGAATTCCAAATTCTTCATCAACCTAGTCTCAAGCACCTCCAAATTTGGCATACCGTTCAAGACCAAGAAACTTTCAAAACCTCTGTAATAAGTTGGTGTCACCGAGAATGAAAGTGTCTTCAGCTTTGGAAGTGGAAAGTCAATCTCAAAATGATAGTCATGGTCATCAGTGGCAATTTCAAGACTCAACTGTTCCAAGCATGGCAAATCCCATACAAAAGTCTTTGAATTCAAAGAAAGCCCATATTCACCTTCGTCCAAAAGAATGTCTAAGGTCAGTTCAGTCAGATGTTTGAAAGAGCATTTGGTAGATAGGTTTCTCAATTGTAAATTGTCTTCCAAATTGGCTGTAAGATTTGTGATTGAAGGATATGTTTTTGACAAGAGTGATATATCAATAAATGAAGAGCTAGCAAAGATCAAACTTTCCAAATTAGGGGCGTCCAATTGCAGCATAAATGGGGTCATGAAGTCAAGTGTTCTCAGTAGTGGAAATGATGGGACTAAATCTTGTAAAACTTTTCTTTCAATAGCTGCTTTGGCCGGATGCATGTCGCTGGATACTTCCAATTTCTTGACAAATGACTGTATGGAGCTGCCCAAGATCAATCTTAGGGAATCCTGACAAATGAGTTCCTCCAATTTGACATTTTCGACTGTGGTTCTGCTTGAAAGTGGTGCACCAGTTCTATTAGAAACTTCCAAAGTCTTAACTTCAAAATCTTTTAGAATGATACTAGAATTTTCAATAACTTGAGTGGTAAGCTTCACCAATAAAAGTTGCAAATATTCAAGAGCTGGAGCATGAAGATTAGAAATTTCAGGTGTATAAATTTCAGAGCTTATGGGAAGACGAACAGTTAGTGTTTTCAGAACGGGGATTGATATATCAGACAAACGAGTGATACCTTCAAGCTCTGCAGATTCCAACACCGGAAACTTCAGACCTGATAAGCGATATAGACCGATAGCTGAATTCGATCTCAGATTGAATTCCTTTAAAGAATCCCAGACTATGTTTGAAATTGAATCCAGTACACTTTGGCCACAATCTATTATAGTCAATGAATGTAGTGAAGTTACAAGTGAACCCGTAGGTGTAACATTTCGAAGGGTAAGAGCTGGGTATTCTAGATATCTTCTCTTGTTGAAATCTTTGGCACCTGACAGCACAATAGGAGTGTAAGCAGCCTCAAGCTTGACAATTGTAATAGTATCTGAGAGTTGTTCGATGATATCCTCGATGTCTTTGTGGTTCTGTTGATAAGACCTTGCCCACGCAAAGCCATAGTGGTTTGGAAGGAGTTTCTGGTTTTGAGATTTCACAACCAAGAGGTCTTCTATCTGATCAGTCTCAACTAGCCAGATTGTTTTCTTGTCCTTGAGTGCACTTGACATCAGCTCATGGGTCTCGAATTCTGGGTATCTCCAGTATTGGTTGTATTGATGGCTATGGCACTTGAGTATCTTGAACAGAGAACCGTACCTCTCTCTGAACCTCTGTAATCACAAAAGAGTGACCAATGTATCTGGCTGTAGGTGGTGCAGTACCTTCAGGTATAGCTCTGGCGGCAGGGTACCCATGGCAGGCGATAGTGAGGTGGTGGCAGTTGATGGCGTCGTTTCAAATTAGAGTGCTGTTCACCAACTTTTGTCGGAGACTGGAGACGCGTTTTTGGTGGTAAGTACACGCTTTCTCGCCTATTATCTGGCAACGCGAGACTAGTCCTTTGCTCAGGTAATAGCAGCTAGTGAAGTGGGATGAGAGGAGAGAGACGAGACACAAAGGCTAATCGTAGCGTCCAGCAAGGGCAGCATTATGGTCAGTGGTCTTGATCTGGGGGATCAGCTATATTCCGAGGCACAACTGTGCGTAGTAATTAGTACTCTGGTAGCTTGGCTGTACGAGCCCCGTTTCACGTAGGGCAAGAGGCCTGATTTCATCCTCAGTGAGTTCTGCACTCTGAGAGTGGACTGTAGTCTCTAGTCACTAGTGGCATTTGCATTCCTTGGCCACTTCCTAGAGGCTAGAGCCCACTGGCCACTTCGCAAGTTCCCAAATCAACTCATTCTGCCAGGGACCCGCCTAAAAATCGCGTAACTCCAGAAAACGCGCCGTGAGCTGCCCTCCGCGAATTTTACCCACCTGTCCTTATCGGATAAGATCACAGATTCAAAGCAGCCATTGGTCATCGGCCGTCGTTGGCTGCCAATATAAATTCCTGCCTTCCCTCATCTCTGCCACCAGCTCGCTCACAGTGTACAGAGTGCGTACTGTGGACACAAACACACTTACTCACCCATGAGCACCTCCAACTCTCAGAGTGTCGAGCTCCATAACTTCGACGGCTCCTCCAAGGACCGCTTCAAGGACAATGTTTATGACTCGCACAAAGGGTCTGAAGACGTCGAGGTTCTTCCCTCATCGCATGAAGAACACGACGACGACGAACTGGGCAAGACCCATAACATCGAGGTCAAGAGACAGCTGAAGCGTCGTCACGTCGTCATGATCGCCCTTGGTGGTACCATTGGGACAGGGCTGTTTATCGGTATCGCTACACCGTTATCTATCGCCGGTCCAGTCAACGCCCTTATTGCATACTTGTTCATGGCTACTTTGGTCTATTCAGTCACACAATCACTAGGTGAAATGGCCACTTTCATCCCAGTCACCTCTTCATTCACTGTCTTTGCAAAAAGATTTGTCAGTCCTGCATTTGGTTTAGCTGTGGGGTACATCTATTGGTTCTCATGGGCCATCACATTCGCCTTGGAACTATCTATCATTGGCCAGGTCATCAGTTTTTGGTCTGACGCTGTCCCTGAAGCCGCGTGGATTGCCATTTTCTGGGTCGTCTTCACTATATTGAACTTGTTCCCTGTCAAGTTCTACGGTGAGATCGAATTCTGGTTTGCCTCTATCAAAGTCGTCGCCATTATCGGCTTCATCATCTATGCTTTCATCATGGTCTGCGGTGCTGGCATCACTGGTCCTGTTGGGTTTAGATATTGGAGAAATCCTGGTGCCTGGGGTCCTGGTTACATCTTTGAAGGCACAGCTAAGGGGAGATTCCTTGGTTTTGTCTCATCTTTGATCAACGCTGCCTTTACATACCAAGGTACTGAATTGGCAGGTATCACAGCTGGTGAATCCAAGAACCCAAGAAAGGCTGTTCCAAAGGCTATCAATACCGTCTTTATCAGAATCCTATTGTTCTATATTGCATCTTTGTTTTTCCTTGGCTTGTTAGTTCCTTATGATGATCCAAAATTGTCCTCAGATTCCTCCTATGTTGCCTCATCACCATTTATCATCGCCATTCAAAACTCTGGTACCAAAGTCTTGCCAGACATTTTCAATGCTGTTGTTCTTCTAACAATCTTGTCTGCTGCCAATTCCAACGTTTACATTGCATCACGTATCATCTATAGTATGGCTGTTAACAGAACCGCTCCAAAATGGTTGAAGTATACCACAAAAGGTGGTGTCCCTTATGTCAGTGTCATCTTTTCAGCTATGTTTGGTAACCTTGCCTACATGGCTGTTTCTCAAGGTGCCACCACTGTTTTCAATTGGTTGTTGAACATCACTACCGTTGCTGGTTTGTTCACATGGTTTGCCATTTCATTCTCACATGTTCGTTTCATGCGGACTTTGAAATCAAGAGGCATGTCAAGAGATGAGCTTCCATATAAGGCCGCCTTGATGCCTGGTCTGGCTTACTACTCTTGTTTCTGGATGATTGTCATCATTTTGGTTCAAGGTTATGAATGTTTCGTTGGTAGTTTTGACACTGAAGCATTCTTTGTTGCCTACATTTCCGTCATTTTATTCTTCGTCATGTGGATCGGTTTCCAACTCTATTACAGAACCAAGATCTTCCTGGACGTTGATGACATTGACATCGATACTGACAGAAGAGAAATTGATGACATTTACTGGGAGGAAGACGATACACCAAAGAATCTGTGGGAGAAATTTTGGAACATCGTCGCATAGATTGCATACACTGTTTCTCTTGCACATTTATATTATAGTTCATCTAAATACATTAGTCCTTTCAAGTTAACTCAACAAAGTAGCTATTTGCTAGCCGCTTCCTCGTCACTAATTACATCATCTTTCTTTTGAAGTGCCAGTCTTTCGTATTCAGCGTCGTAGAAGGAGTCCCAATCAGGATACTCTGGTAGGCCTTTATCATTCTTGATAGCTCTACCTAGTCTGTAGTCTCTCTTAATCAACAAGTACAATACACCAACAGATACTATACCCAAACCCAGGAATGATGCACAGACTTGGTAACCAGATTTGTAGTGTGGTGCTTTTGACGCTGGGAATATCACCACTTGTAACCAAGAGTTTGTAGCATAAATGAACGTGTTACCAACAGCCACGATCAGTGATCTAGTCAGTGGATTACCTTGACAAATCTCATTCGCCCAAGTGATAGTCAACGGCTGTGCTGACCAACCAGTACTGATCAAGATATAACCTAGGAACTTCAAACCTTCTGGACTTCTCCAATTGGCAATGAATGCATTTCCTAGCATACAAATAGCCATGTTGATTGCAATGAATATAGGTCTGTGCTGGAAGAAGTCAGAAATCCAGGAACTGATAAAAGCATTAACGATGGCACCACCTTGCCCCGCTGTTGGGATTTGATTCAATTGTTCAACAGTGTACTTGTTCAAGGACTGTAACCATAGATTAAAATAACTGTCACCCCAAGAAAATGTCCCGTATAGGTAGTAACAAATAGCAAACCCATACAAGTGCCAAGTGCTCAAAGTCTTCTTCACCATGTTCAGAGATGGCTCTGTGATTGGTCTTCTACCAGCCTTCTTCATTCTGGTGATAGCATATTTGACTTCACGCTTGCTCAAAAACAAAGATCTTGTAGTCGTAGGAGTATCTGGGATGCACAAATAGCCAAAGAACACAACAGGCATAGAAATGATACCGTCAAAGATGAAAAGCCATTGCCATGCAGCAAGACCATGCTTACCATTCATGTTAGAGTACAACCCGGCCTGAATATACCCAGAGATCATACCAGCGACATTACCTGAGATCTCATAAAGCACAATACGTTTCCCCATTTCCTCTGGAAAATACCAAGACCCTATCAGAGTGGCACAAGCTGGGAATGACAAGGAACATGTAAGCCCAATCAAGAATCTAAGACCGTAGATTGTTTGATAGTTTTTAGCACCGGCGCATGCCATCACAAAAACCGACCATGCCAATTCACAAGTAGGTAGTAATCTTGACAAAGGAATGTAGTTGGAAAGCACAATCAAAGGAACGGCACCAGCAATGATACCACAGTTATAAAAAGTTGAGAACAGGTTCAGTTGATCGCCGTACAATTCCAGATCTTCCTTCATACCAGAAACATAAGCATTGGTGATGTTTGATGTGTCCAGAGTTTGGATGAATGAAGACAAGACTGAATAACCAAAGACAAGAATGTCAAGCTTTCTCATGAACTTGGCATGCTCGCTGTTTGACACCAAATATTCCGGGAAAAACCTCTTCCAATTCGTAGCTGGTGGGTCTCTCTCCAACCAAACCTCTTCTTCATTCGCGCTAACACCATCAGTAACACTGACAAGCTCTTGCTTCTTTTGCTCATCTTCTATGGACATGTTAAGGCAGCGCACAGCGTCTATCTAATCTCCAACAGCTCGGAGTGCTAATCAAGTGTAAATCGTTCCCTTTATATATCGGACATTAAAATGTGTGGCTCCCAGATGAGCTTTTCAAGATCGACACTTTAGCCGCTAATTTGGAGCCTCAACTCGTGCACCTTCTCCACAAGCGATAGCCATACCAGATGTTTCGATCGAGATACGTTTCATTTGGGTCCCCTTTCAGCCGTGCCTACGCATTTCCACTACGCCCTGTACGGATGTTAAAAACGGGTTCGAGATGAACATCGTTGCACTTGCTTATTTATATCTATAGGAGTGCCCAACATGATTAGAACCTAATCTATCCGAGTCGTACACTTGTGACCTTAGAGTACCTTCCGTACGGGAGTAATCGTCCCAGTATATGCCTCTTCTCTGCAGCTCAGGGACTAAGAGCTCAACAATATCTTCATAGGACCCAGGGTTCACAATAGGTGTGATATTGAACGCGTCAACATCAGATTCAAGCACAAAATCTTCAATATAATCTGCAACTTTTTGGACACTACCGACAATAACAGGACCATTACCACCGATTGATAACTCTTCAGCAACGGTTCTTGGGGTCCATTTCTCTTGACCTCTTTCAGCGAAAAGGTTTTCAACTGCACTCTGGACAACACCAGGGATTTTGGAATCTTTTGAATTGATCTCTTCATCGAGGTCAAACTTTGATAAGTCAATACCAGTAAGCGCACTGAAGAAAACTAGCCCACCTTCTAGTGATCTGTATTTTTTGATCTCTTCAAACTTAGCTTGTGCATCTTCTTCAGTAGTACCAACCACTGGTGCCAATAGAGCGAAAACTTTAATATCATCAGGTTTTCTACCATACTCTTGAGCCTTTAATCTAAGCTTCTGCACTTTTGGTCTCAAGACTGCAGCTGATAAACTTGCAACAAAAATACCTTCTGCATGTTTGGCAGCGAACTCAATACCGGCCTTTGATGTACCAGCTTGAAACAAGAATGGGACTCTCTGCTTGGAAGGATGAACCACAAATGGAGTATCTATTTGGAAATACTTGCCCTCGTGCTTGATACGTTTTATCTTTGAAGGGTCAAATAGCTTATCGCCCTGCTTCAACCACAAGTCGTCACTAATAGATGACTCCCAAAGTTTGTATAACACGTCAAGGTATTCTTCAGCAATAGCATAGCGCTCATCGTGATCGGTAATCTTACTTTGACCAACTGCTTTTGCTTGGGCATCATTCCAAGAGGTCACAATGTTCCAACCAATTCTCCCAGATGTTAAGTGGTCTAGAGTTGAAAACCTTCTAGCAAGCAGGAAAGGGGCTTCAAACGATGTTGATGATGTGATACCAAACCCTAAGCTCTTTGTTGCCTTTGCCATCGAAACCACTAGCTGAAATGGGTCCAAGATGGGGAAATATGTACCGATTTCCAAAGCTGGATCTCTAGAACCTTTATAAACTTCACCACCGCCAAAAGTATCAGCGATAAAGTAAGATAAGAATTTCCCACGCTCCAGAAGTTTAGCGTTGTACTCCCATATATCAAGAGATGTCACTCTGTCAATCGATCTATCTTTTGGGTTAGCCCACTGCCCTGGGTTACTGTGGCCGATTGTGAAAGCTTCGAACCCATTAAGGTGAATCTTCTTCTTGACTTTTGGTCTCTTCTCTTTTGGTTCACTCATGTCTAAGCTGTAGAGTGCTGTTAGTGTAGAGAACAATATTCAAGATAGTGAGTGAGGACTTGGGAACTCTGAGATCTGATTTATTCCCAGAGAGAATAAAGTTTCCACGCTAATTTATGATGATTTCTGATAAGTTGGAGGTGTGGCTCGGCTATCTTCATGCATGCATAATCGAACACCACCTAAACTGAGTTCGACTGTGGAGTGTACTTCTATAAAAAAGTCTTTGGGCTGATAGTATGCGCTCTTGAATTTCTATACTCTCGTGGGTCCTAGACTTCAAGGCATCTGGAAAGTAAATATCAACACTCCACTGTGCCGGATGTGGCTTCAAAAATATAACCAGCTCTTGGACTCCTATAGACCACGGGCAGTCGACTCATAAGACATACCAGCTGCTAGTAAGAAGAAGCAAAGCTCCTGCTGAAGGACCAGAGGCCCCTGGAGCACTACAGGTACCGTATTTCTAAAAGGTCAATTAAATTAAAAAGTTGTAAGTCATTAACAAGCACAGTTTTGGTTCTCAGTTTCCAACTGGATGTTGATAGCATCGTTGAAGTCATCGTTAAAGTCATCATTCTCTTCTTGTTGTAGTGCATTTCTTGCAATGACATCAAATGCTTGGTCAATGTTGACAGCTTCTTTAGCACTAGTTTGGAACAGAGGTAAGTTACCCAAGTTGGCAGCAAATTGTTGGGCTTTCTTATCACTAATGACTTTCTTGCTCTCGTCGACGTCGATCTTGTTACCAATGATAACGAATGGGAAGTTTTCTGGGTTCTTAACGTTGGCTTGGATTAGGAATTCGTCTTTCCAGTTGGAGATGTTTTCAAATGACTTTTCGTTTGTGACATCGTACACCAACACACAGCAGTCGGCACCTCTGTAGAAAGCAACACCCAAAGATTGGAAACGTTCTTGACCAGCAGTGTCCCAAAGCTGCATTGTCACGGTCTTGTCATCTATCGTTAGCTCTTTGGTCATGAAATCGGCACCAATGGTTGCTTTGTACTGGTGTGAGAATTTGCCATTGACAAACTGTTGCATCAAGGAAGTTTTACCGACACCTGAGTCACCAAGGATAATGACCTTTAGCAGAGTCTTCTTTCTGGAGGCCATGATGCTCTTCAAGTCTATGTTCTGTGAATGTTTGAACGGTATTTCGCTGCTTTTGAGACACTTTCTTTTATCTCCTGGAATTTTGTAAACACTTGTGTTTACGTAATCACGGCGTCAGCAGATTGTGTCCCATTACCCGGAAACTCAAACGGATAAACTTAGGCGGCAAATGCGTTGACTCGCGAGCGTCAATCGCGAGCGTCAATACCAAGTACAAATACATCATGCTAGTCATAAATATTAAATAGATTCTATACAGTCTATAGTTTTTCTTCTGTAGAAGCCGCTATCAGAATGACAGCTGCTCAAGAGTTCTTGTCAGTTTGGCAGCACCTTGTGTAGAAATATCATTATCTAATTGGATCTTGGCTCTGTTCTTCTCTAGACCTTCTAGCAGTATACAAGCTTTGCAAATCTTGTTACTTGATAGATAGCCACACTTTTCACATCTGTTACCATCAACAAACCCAGCCCTTGTCAAAGAAACGGATCCGTCTGGTCTGACTTCAATTTCATTGTTCTCAGTTTGTTTGGCAGTGGACTTCTTTCTAAATTGTTGTCTGGCCTTCTTTTGTTTCAGTACAAAGTTCTCACCAGAATGGATGATATCAATGATACAGCTTGGTCTGATAGCCTCTAGATTCTTCATCAGTTCACGAGCAGTACCTCTGAAAGCTTCTGGTGCATAAGTACACTCGGTGGAGAAGTAATCCAGCTTCTTGTAGTGAGCATAGAGCACAATTTCCTTTTGGTAGGAATACTTGAATGGTTTTGATCTTTTGATTGGTGAGCCTGAACTTGAGGTCATTATCGTAGTAGATTTCTCTAATCTAGCAACATCACCTCTCAACAAGTTCATCAGCACTGTCTCAGCCATATCGTCAGCATTATGACCGGTCACAACATGGTTGATCCCAAGTATGGCAGCACCTCTATCCAATGCCTGTCTTCTGAAGACACCACAGTATGTACAACTATTTCTGATACCAGCACAACTCACAATCTCATCCATCGTCCAATTGTAAAGATCTCTATAACTGACAATCTCTAGAGGTAGATCATACTGCTGCTGGTTACGTTTGACCGTAGCCAGGGAATCATCTCTATAACCAACAATGCCTTCATCGATACTCAGCAGCACAATCTCAATACCATAGTTGTAACGTTCGTTCAGGAGTTTCATGATATATGCAAGCACAGTGGAGTCCTTACCACCGGATGCACCAACAGCAACTTTCTCACCTGGGTAGAACAGGTTGTTATTGACAATAGTGTTATGAATCTCAGTTTCAAAGACATCGTAGAAACAGAGCTTACAGATCTTCTGGAGGTTCTTTGGCCTTTTGATCATAGCTTTTCTGCAGTGACATATTTCGCACAGCTGTGAAACCTTTGGCTTGGTTTGCTTCGGTTCAGAGCTCATTCTCGGCGGTGTTTGGGCAGATTCAGGGCACTTTCCTATGGCATCTTGCGCTAAAATAAATTTTTATGTCAATTTTTCTTTCTTTTTGGCCTGGAGCTCGCCGCGAAAATACGCGAAGATGGTCTGTGCAGGTAGAGGGTGGATAATACGCCCTTTTGTGGCTTTGAACGTGGTTTTGGTTCTCCTGAAGAGAGAAAAGAGAATAGACTGCCCGAGGATTGACTCCCAGCTGTCCAGGATCGAAAATTAATGGCCGCAAAGCATCAATAAACGCGCTTATACATTTACCGGTCTGAGCTTTACACTGAGATCCGCACAATTGCCGTGCTCAGATATTCACGCTTTTTCCTGTTCCTCAAAAATTTTCTTCAACAAAAAAAAGTGAAAAATTAACTGGGAGAACCACAAATCGACGTGTTAAAGGCCAAAAAGAACAAGATGTCCAGTCGTTTCTTTGCCGGTGGCGAGTCTGACTCCGAATACTCCTCCTCAGAGGAAGAATTGTTGAGTTCCTCTGAAGAAGAATTGAACTCTTCCAGTGAAGAAGAACAAGAAGACGATGACCTAAGTGATGATTCTGCCTTTGCCAACGACGATGACGATTCTGATGATGATTCCGATGATGACATTCCAAAGGGTCCAGCCTACTTCTTGAAGAGATCTTTCTTGAAGGGCAATGACGACGATGAAGACTCTGATGATGAAAAGAAGGTTGTCAAATCAGCCAAAGAGAAATTGTTAGATGAAATCGAAGGTACCTTGAATGACATTGATAACTCAAAGGCTCTAGACGATTGGATCGTCGTTCTATCAGAATTCGACAAGTTGAACCGTCTGTTGGTGCGTGCTGAGCAACAAAACATCTCAACCCCAACCATTTACATCAAATCATTGTCTGGTCTAGATGAAACTATCAACACATACTCCGCTGACGCCAAAAAGAAGTTCAACGCCTCCGTTTCCAAAGCTTTCAACACTGTTAGACAAAGAGTCAAGAAGGCTGTCCGTGACCAATCCTCACTAGTGGAAAGATACAGAGCTGACCCTGAAAATTTCGATGGCGCTTCAAAGGCCAGCACCCCTGCTCCAGCTGCTGAAGATGGCTTCACCACCGTTGGTAAATCAGGTAAGGTCACCACTAATGCCAGCTTGTTCAAGTCCCTACGTCAAATCACCGACTCCAGAGGTAAGAAGAATGTTGATATCCATGAACAAATCAAGACTTTAGAAAGTTTGATTGACATTGCCTCTTCACCATACGAATTCATCATTGTTTACTTGATCTTGATCCCAACCAGATTCGACATTGCCTCCAGTTTATCATACTTGTCAATTGAACAATGGAAATTGGCTGCTGAAAACATCAACAGCTTATTCAAGGTTTTGGAAGACAACAAGAATTCATACAGAGTTTTGGAAACTGCTGAAGCTTCAGATGACATTGAAGTCCAACCTGAACAAGATTCAAAGGGTATCCGTAACATTTTGGGTTCTGTTGTTTCATTGGTTGAAAGATTAGATGATGAGTTCACTCGTTCACTTCAAGTCATTGACCCACACACTACAGAATACATTGACCGTTTAAGAGATGAACAACTACTATACAACACCATCATCCGTGCTCAACTATATTCAGAGTTGGTCATTCCAGAATCAGAATCTACTTCAACTGCCGGTGATCAAATTGCCAGAGTTGTTTCCAGAAGAATTGAACACATCTACTTCAAACCAAAGAACTTAATCATATTGGCTGAAAAGCTAGCTTGGGATCAATTCAAACAAGCTTCATACATCTCCACTTATTCAACTGCTGAAGATTACACTGACAGTCTATTGAACTCCTTGGCCTCAGTGCTTTACAAGCAATCCAATGCCATCTACCGTAAACGTGCCATGTTATCACATATTTATTACTATGCATTCAACAACCAATACTACAAGGCAAGAGATATGTTCCTAATGTCACATTTACAATCAACCATCCACACCTCAGAACCTTCTTTACAAATCTTATTCAACAGAGCTCTAGTGCAATTGGGTCTATGTGCTTTCAGAAATGGTTTGATTCAAGATGCTCATCAATCATTACAAGAAATTGCCACTTCACAACGTCATAAAGAATTGTTAGGTCAGGGTTCCCAAAGATTTGGCAACCAAACTTCTGCAGCTGACAAACAACGTCTATTACCATACCACACACACATCAACCTAGAATTGTTAGAATCTGTGTTTTTAACAAGTTCTTTATTGATTGAAATTCCACAATACGCTCAACTTGGTACTTCTATTGATGCTAAGAAGAGATTACAGAACAAGTCCTTCCGTCGTGTCTTGGAATTCCATGAAAGACAAACCTTCCAAGGCCCACCAAGTAACACTAGAGACTACATCATGCATGCTGCTAAGAGTTTACAAGCCGGTAACTGGGAAAAATCAGTTGAGCTTCTGACTTCAATCAAGATCTGGAACTTATTCCCAGAATCTGACAAGATTAGAGCCATGATCAAAGAAAAGCTACAAGTTGAAGGTCTAAGAACTTACTTGTTCCAATTCAAATCATTCTATTCCAAATTGTCAATTTCCAAGCTTTCCCAATTATTCCAAATCTCAGAATCAAAGGTTCTTGCTGTTGTGTCCAAAATGATCTTCAACGAGGAATTATCAGCTGGTTTGGATCAAGTTTCCAACTCAATCATCTTCAACAATGGCTCTGAGTTGACCAAGTTACAAGAACTAGCACTATCATTATCTGAAAAGGCCACTCAGCTAACAGACCGTAATGAACGTTTAGCTGGTTCTCATCAACAATCAAACAACTCAAACCATCATCACCACCAAGGTAACAACAGTCATCACCAGAACAAACATCACAACCGTACCAACTTCAAGTTTGCCCCTGTGACTGGCGCTTTATCAAGTGCCCCAGGTACAATTTCTGGTGCTCTTAATGGTATGGACAAAAGAAAGAAGGGTGTCAATCGTGCTTAGATAGAAGGATTACATTTTTATGTATATTATAAATAATTACCTTTTCAATCGAGGAGCTGAGATTGTAGATGCTTAAGATTTTCAATTGCTAGTGTATGATCATTTTATGCTTCGTTGAACTGACAGTCGGGTATTTGCCAAACTACATGGACAACTCTAATATATGAACATGATATAAATAATAAACGTAAAATCGTAACTGATGGTGGCAGCCTACCACCTATCATGCAAAGTAACTTCTCCATAAGACACCTTCTAAATCAGCAAGTTGGTCATCAGTGAAAGAGTAACGATCAATGTGCCAAGTATCGGCTCTCAATTTCTTGAAATCACTCAAGGCGTCTTTTGCAGATTTACCAATCACACCATTGATTGAAGCAGCTTTAGCTAAAGTAACAATATGTGATGGCAACCAGGCTGGAGGAGGAGATGTGTATGGGAATGCTGAAACAAGAGCACCGACTCCAATTGTGGCACCGTGTAATTCAACAACCTTCTGAGTGCCCAGATTCTTCTTTTCCTTGTTCTTTGTCAAAATCTTTGTGTACTTCTTGATAAATGGTAAAATCACTTCAAGGTCTTTGGATGTGTGAATGATACCAGAGAAGACCTCACCAGCTCTTTTTCTAACTTCAACTGAAGAGTGGAACAACAGAACATTGACTCTGACCAAAATATCCTTCTTAGCTTTGGTAGACAGCTGTAACAATTGTCTTGAAAAAAGAATTTCCAAGAATGAAAGTTTCAATAATAATTGGTGAATTGACCCTTCGTCAACATTGATCACTTGAATAGTAACAGCCAATTCCTCAGGTCTTAAGGGTATTTCAGCTATCTTTTTAAAGAAGTACCCTGGAGCTAAACCACCAAGTTTACATAACTCTCTATTCTGTTCAAGATCTAACAAGAATGGAGCAATGTGGTCTTTGAATAATGGAATCAATGCAACAGAAAATGGACCAATAACGACAAAGTGCAACCATTTCAATAGAGTGGAGCTCATGTAGTAATACTCAGTCTTCAATGCCTCTTGAGTAGTCAACTTTTGGATATCTTGGTTAGCTTCTTGAACAAGCGTCAAAAGTTCGACAATTTTATCATTGTATGGCTTAGGAAAGGCGAAATAGACTGATCCCAGATCCTTGCCAATTTGAGCATCCAAAAATTCTTGTGAGTTGTTGTATTCTTCTTTGAAAAAGGCAAACTGTAAAGTGGCCATCAAGGAACCGATCTGAGTACGGACAAGTTCATAAGGGTGGGAGAAAGGAAGTAGCCCCATGATCTTCTCATAGTTTTCATACCTGTAATTCACGCTTGCAATCAAACTTTTGGTGAAGCTGATTCTAGCTGATTGAATGAAGGCCAGATCAGATTGAATATCAATAACAGAGTCTATGTTCTCGGCAAGTTCGAGCAAGATTGGAATTCTTCTGATGTCAATTCTCAAGGGTAGCCACCAAAATATCATGTTCCAAACATTTGATGAGTCTGGAGTTAAGTCTTCCGCTAGGACTCTCTTAAAGAACTCATTCAAGAATGCATCTCTCTTCTTCAAGTCTTCAGTGTGAGTATACTTTGAACCATTCAATAACCCACCAATAATCTCTGCACAAACAATCACCTTAGCTTTGTCGTCTTTATCATAAGTCTCAGTGATCAACTCAAGTAGTTCTTCGTACTTCAAACTTGTATAACCCAAATAGATCAACGTAGTGATTGCCTTAATCAAAGACACGTCAGTAGATTGGAAGATACCAGCCGTTTCATTCTCCTCGGCAAGACTTCTGAAAATTGATGTCAACCAATCCTTATCAACCATTGCACCAAAGTTCTTCAAAACAACTTCATCGTTTGGGTCAAATTCTAATTTAGCTGTCTCAGCAGTAAGCACCTTCAACTGTTTACCCCAGAATAACCACCCATCAAAACACTTCCCATCAATGAAGAAGTTTGGATTTGTTGTGTTTCTCATCTCATCGGAGAATTTGCTGCTGAAACCTTCAGGGATATCAATGACTTTTGTACCGGCTCTCAAATACTCGATGTCAAACGTATTTTCCAAATTGTGTTCACTGGAAGCAAAGGCAATTGTCTTGTTGACCAATTTGGAAAATGCTTTGGTGCATAGTCTAACCAAAACAGGATGGTTTGTATTCGATCTTTCGACTAGAATGCTAACCACACGAGGTCTGGTTGGTAGTTCATAGTACTCTTGGAGGTAGACAATGAATTTCAAGTACAGCAAAGTCAACTTCCAATGATTGTTCTGTTTCTCTTCTTCAATCAAGTAATCTTGTAGATGAATGATCTTCTGTAGATAATCCTCACGCTTCAGATCTTTGGCAGCCTTGACTGTGGATATCTCCATATCAATTCTCTTGTCAGGTGGTCTCAAGGCAGAGTCAATTTCTTTTTCGTCGAAAATCACAACAGCAGATGGGATTTGCAAGCTTTCAGCCAAATCATTGAAGCACTTCTGAGCCTGTTTGTTGGTGTCAGAGTCGTTTAGCCTTAAAGCCTCACTGATGATTCTGGTGATCTTTTCAATGTTGTTGTAGTCGTGCAGAATCTTCTTTGAAACCTTCTTTAGCCTAAAGATCTTCAACCCAGATTGGACCTTTTTGAAATCCTTCTCTTTGATACCTTCTTCAATGTCCCCAAGAGCAGTAGTGATGATCAGACCATAGGAGCCAATCAATTTTTTCATAGCTTCAATTAAGACAATTTGGGCTGGTTGGAACACAGCAGAGTAAGGGGACATAGATAATTTGACAATGTCCTTCAACAACAACTTATCCAACTTAGTCTGGAATCTGTTGGTAGAGTGCAGAATGATTCTTTGTCTATGGTATTTCTCAACACGAGCACCAAGAGCAGCTCTGGTGAATGGTTTTGAGTAGTTAGCAATTGCTTGGACCTTCTTCAGAAAAGTGTAATCAATGTACAACTGGTCATCAACATCAAATGTGGATTCCTTACCAACATCACAGAAGTAAGTTCTAGTAGTCAACAAGATGATCTGAGACAAATGGACACTCTGTTCAGCATTTTCAGCAACATAGAGGATCAACTTATGCAAACCTTGGCCTACCAGCGATCTCAACGAGTGAACATGATTGTAACTGGTGTAAGCTCTCTTCTCAGATTGTGTTGACCCAAAGAAGTAGTTACAGTTGTAGATCTTGGATTCTCTGAAAGCAATAGCAGGATTCATAACCGATGTCAGGTCACTGTCATGAGGATCACTTGGCGTCAAGACTCTTGAGCTGAGACTTTGATCATCTGTGTTGGCCGGAAATTCGCCCATTTCATCATCTTCCTTTGTCAAACTGATACCACCATCTTTCTCACCACCATCAGCATTTGATGGGGAAGGTGAATGCAATTGAATGTCTCTGTCAGCTTTAGTGATCTCTTCAATGTCAATGTTCAATTCTGTGTCTTCACCTCTCAAGTTTCTCAGCGATTTCAAAATCATCAACTTCTTTTCCAATGTACTCTTGGTGAACTCTTCGTCAAGACCCTCAGTGTTGAAATCAGGATCGAACAAGATACTAATACCTGACAGCGAATGACCCAAGTATAGCAAGTTCTTGTTGAATTCATCAGTGGTGGTGACATCGTTCAGTTTGTTCTCAGACATCAATCGATCAATCTTTGACAAAGAGTCAATGACAATGGTCTCAAAGATCTCAACGGCGAAAGAAATTTCTTTGATAGTCGGAACGTACCATTCAAACTCCAAGTTAGCTTCATCAAATCTAGCTTCAGAATCATGATTCAATCCCCAGCGTGACTCAATGTCGTCAGCAGCAGGTTCTTCTTGGAATACACGGTTGTCTTTCAACTTCACATTGGTCAAGTTCTTCAAAGTCTTGTGAATGATGTAACTGATTGGTCCATGCAATGAAGGGTTGGTGATATTCTTGTTCAAGAATCCCAAAAAGTCCAAGAACTCATCACGATAGTCCAAAACTTCACCCAATGAAACACTCAAGACTTCACCGACATTAGACAAATACAACGACAATCTTTTGTCACTGGCAAGCACCTTTGGATTCTTGTTTCTAACGGTACCAGCACCCTGATCAACCTCGTGTCTGATTAACGAGCTCAACTTGTCAAAGAACTTTTGAGAATAAGATGGATCTTTTTTCACAATAGATGCGATCAAGTTGGACAAAAGTGGCTCGTGAACAAAGGTGTTGGAAATTTCACCACTTGAGATCTTATCAAAGGCCAATTCAGCATAATAATGAAACAATTCTGTGGAAAATGACTCAACAAAGACTAAAGATGATTGAGTGAATTTGAACAATAACCTATCATTGATGTCAGCTTCCATCAATAGAATGAACTTCTCAAACAAATTCTTGACAATGGTCGTGAAGATCTTAGTTGAAGCAACAAAGGCCTTGAAGGTGTCCTCTGGTTCTGGTTCAAACTTTGTTGATGGATTCTCTTTCAAGAAAAAGATGTGTTGTTGAATGAAGCTGGCTGTGTGTGATTCATATGACAAATAGTCATCTTCTTTGGATAGATCTTTGAACTGGACAAATGAAGCAACAGTAACAAGGGAGTTGAAAACACTGTTGGTCAAACCTAGATCATTTGTGCCGATTTTACTTATCAACAGCAGAAGAATGTCAGTGATGTGTACACGATAGACAGGGTCCTTGATCATAAATCTGGAAACCTCAGTGAATTGTTTCAAGGCCACCATAATTCTGTGGTTAGAATTCACAAACTGGTCAGTTAGGGAGTCATAAATGTCTACTAGACAGCGATTGATCAACTCATGTCTAGTTTTAGAAGGAATATCACAAAGATAGGTGATGCATGCAATGAAGTGATTCTGAGCGTTTTCGATCTTAGATTGTGACCCAAGCAAGACTAGATCTTTGAAGAGGTTGCAAACACCAGTGTTCATCGTCTCATTCAACTTGATGGACTCTGGAAAGCTAGCAGATTCGTCTTGTTCTTCTCTGTATCTCTTGTGGTATCTGTGGAGCATTCTTTGACAAAATCTAGATAACAAGGTGGTCCAAGTACCTGAGTTGGAAGGATGGGCAAAAGTCTCTAATGAGCTGAGCAAAACTGAAAGCTTCTGACTGAACAATTCAAAATTTTCAGGAGAGAATGAATAGATCAAGATTTTAGCTGTACCATTGAAACTATTCAACTTCTGTTCAATTCTCAAATTTTCTTGAATCTTGTTGAAGATGAAATTGATCTGTGACTCTGTGAAGATACCAAACTCTTTGAACCCAATGAAACCCTCAGTTGATCTGACGTATGCTTCTCTAGCAGTCTTACCCAAAAGCTCATAGATTTGAACATCCAGGTTCTTGTTAGAAGGTGCTGCTGTCCAGATGTGAAAAATAGATGGTAGTAATTGCAACACATCGTCTTCTCCACCAACGTATAGAGGAAGACAATTGTTCAAGATGGATAAACTCAAAGAAGCAGTTGGAGGTGAGAATCTTTGAAGTGACCAGTCGAAAATCTCTCTGGCAGTAGACTTTGGAAAGAATGAAGAGGCGTGATTACCTAGTTTCAAGTATAACGTCAAGACTTCTCTGTCACCATCACTGGTTTGTGGGCTGTATGTTGTATAAGCTGAGTCGGGGTCTGGGAAGAATTGTGATAAGAACTTGAGTAGCAATTTGTGATTCAACACCAATCTATCATTTTGAGAAAGCAGATCATCGTACTTTGAAGTCAATTTGATGAACACATCAACAAACAAGCTGTTCTGGATAGACTGACCAGTAGAAAGAGCAAGAATGTAGTAAACTTTGGCCAATGAAGCTCTTAGCGTTAGTGGCAGGTCAATTTTCATCTTCAAACAACTCTTCAATTCATTTGTCCAATGGTTAACACTGACAACAGTTGCTGATCTAGGCATCACCTTCCCAATAACACCAGAAGATTTCACTTCATCGTCCTCTTCATCACCTTCGTCATCTGATTCGTCATTTTCAACATCAAAGGATAGGTCAGCGTTGAAGAAATCGGTGTCTAAAGTCAGTTCGGCATCTTGTCTGATAGCAGCCAGGTCTTTTGTTGAAATTGAAACCAACCCTTCTAGATCCAGGGACTTGATGGCAATGTACAAGTGAACAATAACATGACTCAAATACTTAGCCTGATCTTTGTGTGTTTCTGTGGAGTAAGGCAGATGCTTGTTCAGATTCAACTTTCTCTTGTCAGCCCTAGAAAACCACTTTGACTTTTCGTTTGTGATCTGTGTTAGGTACTCTTCATAGTCTTCAGGATAGTCTAGATCATAGCGTTTGAGTCTTTCATTGAGAAGTGTTTCAGCTTCTTTGCTTGATGCCACTATGTTAGGATCAGGGGTCTTTGAATGCAGTGGGAATGGACTAAGCTTGTTTAGTGATTTCAAATCCACCGAAGAGTTTGGTCTAGGGACTCTATCTGGGGTAATTGAGGAGCCACCAGCATTCAAAGACGACAATAGTTTATTCCTCAAGGGAACAGGCGCCTTGATGTTGTTGCGCGACATGGAGTTGCTGTTCTGTAGCACAATGGTTCAAATGGTCCAGTATACTCTTTTGTGTTCCACTTCAGTCTTGAAAAGGCAGCTTGTGACGCTAAAAATTGAATCTAGAAATGAGTTGGGGGCGTGTGTAGAAGAAGTAGCCTTGGTCTGGAGGGCGTGTGCAAGTAATTGACCACAGGCAGAGGTTGTGAAGTTGCTGGCAAAAGAAACAACGGAAATTCACATCAAGTATCTAGTAATTACATTTGCCATCACACAGAAGGCCCCGCGAATTAATCTGGCACGCCGATTTCGGAAATCCGAGCAAAAGTTAATCACGTGAAAATCCCAAATCCGACTTCGCTTCTTTGAAAAATGGCATTTTGGCGCGGCAGCACAAAATCTAGAAGAATCTCCAGGAGCCTCTTGAGCGTCCACCTAAGCTGTCTACCGATATGGGCTTCTTCAAGACTGTGAAATACTACTCCAAGACTATCCTTGCCGTTTCGGTGCTTGGTGGTTGTGCTTTGTACGGTGTTTTGGCCTCAATTGCCCTGTCCTTAGTTGGGAAACGTCACTTGGCCCAATGGACTACTGCTAGAGTGTTTTACCATACTTTCAGTACTCTGCTAGGTATCAGAATCAAGTTGATCAATGGTGAAAGATTGGAGGGCCTACCTGCTATCATTGTCGGTAATCATCAATCTACCTTGGACATTTTGATCTTGGGTAGAATTTTCCCAAAAGGTTGTACAGTTACATCTAAAAAGCAGTTGAAATGGATTCCATTCCTAGGCTGGTTCATGAGTTTGAGTGGTACTTTCTTCTTAGACCGTTCTAACAGAGAGAAATCAGTCAAAACCTTGAACAAAGCTTTGGCTGAATTGAAGGAAAAGAAGAGAGGTTTATACATTTTCCCAGAAGGTACAAGATCTTACTCTGAAACTCCAACTTTATTACCTTTCAAGAAAGGTGCTTTCCACTTAGCTCAACAAGCACAAATCCCTATCATCCCAATTGTTGTCTCCAACACTTCTTCTTTGATTAATGACAAGACCAAGACTTTCGAATCTGGTGAGATTACTATCAAAGTGTTGGAACCATTCTCCACCGAAGGTCTTGAACCAACTAATGTTTCTGCCTTTACTGAAAAAATCAGGGATGCTATGTTAAAAGAAGTCGAAGTTATTGGTATGTCCAAGCCAGACTCTGTCAAAGAAGAATATGAAACTGTGCCAAATGAAGGAGAAGAACCAGAAGAATTGGGGAAAACTTCAAGCGCAGAAAACACCAGTCTTTTGAGTAGGGCTGAAAGCAGTTGAAGCTCACTCAATGAGGTGTGCTGTACTTCTTTATATACATATGTATTGAGTTCTAGATGCTGGGGCCAGTTATGCCCAATCATCTCTTAAACGTTCAATAATGATCATTCGACCACCTTGTAAATACTGACTCATGAAAATACATACCAGTATACATATGAACGACGCTTCCATTTATTATGAAAAGCTTTAACTGAATCGTGGTCGCTGGTAGTCAAGGACTACCTGAACTGCTAGACATCGAGGTAACCTCATCTTTAAATATGTATTCGTGGGACTCGTCTTTCATCTCAATTTCTATGATATCCTTCAAGGTTGAAAAAGACTGAGACTAACTCACACATTCAAAAACAGCTTCGCAAATTTGCATGTCAATTGGTTTAGGCCCTTCGTGTTCAATGACCTTGACAAGTATTAGGGCTCTATAAGTTAGATATTCCTGGTGAGGAATCTCGTATTAGATCACCTCTTGATGGCGCCTGTCTTTGCAATATTTGAAGAAGAGGACCTACCTTCGCCCAATGACTCTATGGTTCCAATAATTACGGAACATTCATCTAGTCCAAGATTTAATCTAGCCTACACCTATGCCTCCGGTTTCACCCTGGTAGGTTCTAGCATTGATACGCCTTTAAACCTGACTGACGGTATCGCATTTGAATTACTTGGTGCGCTGGTATATTATCCCTGATCTTATCATTAACTTGTAATCTGGTACCCCTAATGATTACTTTGTCACCTTTGATGATATAGAAGGTTTTAGTGTTAGCTGCTGGTCTTCGCAGTATAATAGTATCATGAATTACCAACAGGCCATCACTAAGAGCTGAGCAAGGCTCTTTCGGAATGAGGCCGATCATACAGACAACGGAGACGTACGGCCAACTCATGTACTACGACGTATAACCGGCTAGAATATATATAATATAAATGAGACCTTCTTTCTAGCTCATGGAACCGAATACTTAAGCCGGTGGCGTTCATAATAAAACATTTTTAATATTTCTGTCACTCGGACCGCGGTAACTTTTGCAAAATTAGAACAATTTGTTAACAGAGTTTCAAAACATAAACATCAAAAAACATATCTGAATCTTAATTTTCCAAAGGTGGTTGGAAATTAGTCAAAATCCAAGAATTACCTATGGAATGCCAGAATACCGACGGTGTGTTTTAATTGATCTAAGTATAACCTGCATACGGTCCGCTGGTTACTGGAGTCTAGTAGCGAGAGTTAAAACGTCTACTGCGGCCGATAGGTGTTTATATATATTTTTTTATTGCCACATAGGGGCGTCTGATCCTCCTGGTTAATCCACTGTCTAATAATATTTGAAGAACAATGTATACAAAAGTCAAAGAGCTTAGATATTCATGACCATGATAATATTAGACGTGGATTATCTGCTAGCTATGCCAAATTAATCCACCGCGCCGCTATATATTAATTAACGTAACGTTATTAAAAAACCAATGAAGTTATTGATCATCATGGAAGGGCCACTTTAGGCAATGTGCCTTACACGAAAATGATTGATCTTTCAACACTAGCTGCTGGTGCCCTACCTCCAAAGTCATGACTACGATCAATGGAATTAAATGTTTAGCTGTTATGTAAATGTCTTCTATACACCCATCAACTACTCCAAATCCACCAACCAGGTGGCAAATCTTTCAATCATTTCCTTGGTAACTTCATGGCCAGCATTGAATAACCCTACCTCGAAAGGCTGGTTGTCAGATTTTTTGTTCTTTGAATACTTCTCTATGAATGGGACTGAAGGTTCGATTGGAACAATCTTGTCATTCTTACCGAATATCGCCAAGGTCTTCACATTTTCCAAGTCATATCTTTCATAGATGTGGGAATCAGCCTTGGAGCACAATTGAAACACAGTGTCTGCGAAGTCTGAACCTGTAGGGATCCTAGGAGACAACAAAGCTTGCAAATTGAAAGACCCACAGATTGGGACAGCACCTGTGAAGAGTTCAGGATAGCGGCCAATTGCCCTAATAGTAGAGTGTGCACCCATTGAGAACCCGGATATGATATGCGTTAGGTTTTTTCCCTCAAGTTCCGGAATGAATAGCTGTAAGTATTCCCTAATCAACCTCACGTCCTCGACGGTACCATCGATGATCGAAAGCATATCTTGGACATGTGTGCTGTTCTCGTCAATGTTGAGGTTTCTTCTTGGATTCACAACACGAGAGCCATGGTTTGGACAATCAAACGTTACCACCAGCAGGTCTTTCCCCTTATAGCTCTGTAGAAGTTCAAGGGCCTTACCGTCAGAGAAGCCCTGGTCCTGTTTACGTCCATGGATGAAGTAAACGACTTTGTATGACTTGCGCTCCTCTACCAGCTCACCAAACAGTTTGATAGCGACACCAGCAATCGTGCTTTGCATGTAGTTGACATGTGGCATGGTGGTTTCCCGAGTGGCTGAGATCCAGTCCCAGGAAGAGTTGTAGGTTTGTGGATCAACCAAATCCCAAATCCCATGATGGAGTGGCCCGAACAAGCACCAAAATGTAAAATTGCAAAGTTATATGCCAAAGCACCTATCTGAGCACAGTTCCAGCCACTAACACACGATGAAATCCTTCATGAAGTCCCACAAAAGGGCGTCCTCCGGCGCCACGGGCGAGCCACTGCAGCTGGACCCCGACTTCTCAGAGACGCGGCCCTCCGAGGACTCTCTCACTGGTGCTTTCCCTCCCTCTCCCAACCGCACGCCTACTTCTCCCACAGGGAAGACCAAGAAACTACGGGGGCTCTTCCAACGGTCCAGGGGCTCCTCCCAGAACCTGCTCAACTACGGCACCGTCAACCTGTCGCCCATCTCCCCCTCCAAGATCACAGACTCGCCCTCAATCATCGGGACAAGAACACATGAATGGGGCATCGATCCACAACGGAGCTCTGGTGTCAAGCCAGGCAGGATCAGCTTCGACTCAACACACTCCTCCAAATCACTGGACTCGCTAGCTGACTTAGCCAACCAGAACACCCATCCACTGAAAGAAGATCTGCTACAACTGCCCTTGAACACCGTCCTCGAGATCCCGGACAAGAGCACCGACAGTTCACTGGTAGAAATCAAGAACATCCATAGAAGAGCTCAGATATTGACACCAGATATGCTTAGAAACGCAGGTCTAGATATCCCATTCAGTCCAGAAAAGAGTGATCTTGATAGCTCCGATGATGGGTTGTCGATTAAGGAAGACTATCCAGATGTACTGGACCTTTCAAACATCACTGAGGTCAAAACTCCAGAGACACCAAGAGACGCTAGCCCAAAGGTTAGTCCTGTGAAGAGCGTCCCTGTCATGGCCAGTACGGTGGAGACCGTTGGAGAGAAATCAGAGAAGAAAGAACAACACGCCGACCAAGACGAAGACGAAGCATATGAGAGTGACTTTTCTTTTGAAGAGAATGAAAGAGCAGGTAGAAATGCTTCTATACGGTACTACAAGACACAAATGGAGATACAACCACAAGAACACGTCCGTGAACAAGGTTTTTATATCAATGATTTGATTGAGGATGATGATTTTGACGAAGATATGAACTATTTTGACGAGGAAGATGATTTTAATGACGATGAGGAGTTATTCAACAGAAAGTACTTCTCTGATGAAGAAGAAGAGCCAGTCAGCCAGCAAGAAAGTAAGGATATACCACCACAACAAGCTGAAGAACCACCAGTGTCCTCTACCCCGCTGAAGAAACCATCTGATCAACTGTTATCTGGCTTCAAAGAGAAACCTCCATTACAATCAAGAAGATCACTGAAATACCATCAACTTCCAACAAACCTGGAGCAGGAATACACCATGAACAACAGATACTCCTGGATATCCGACGACGAGGATTCTTTCAAGATCAAACCACAAGGCGTGAATGATTCCTATGATTCATTGCTGGATGAAATCAATGGGATACCAGAGGACTATGATTCTTATGACGATGAGAACTCCACACAATTACAACTGAAACCGAAATCCAAATCACTAAAGAACCGGAATAAGAGCACTCTATCGTATTCCGACAGTCCATTGAACACCAAGTTTGAAACCAGTGGGAAAACAGTAACATTATTCAACCATCCATCAAGAAGTAACTCGGTGAAATCTCAAGAATTGAGCCTAGAACCCCAAAAATTCAGCTATATGACACCAAACTCATCATTCACAGGCCCAAATCCAAGTTATATGAACGAGAAACTTGCAGAATTATCACCAATTTCAGAAGGTTCAATCGATGGATCACCATAGCATTTATTTATATCAGCATCAAATAAACTACAGTTTAGCATTTAGTTAATAAAGAAATCATTAATTAATTATAACCAGAACCCAGATGCAACAGAACGTAAAAAATTGTGATGATGAAAGTTAATTGTCTTCGTAGTATAAATAGAGCCCAATTCAGGTCTTAGTGGTCATGAATGATTGGAAATTGTAAGACTGACTGTTGGCGTAATCAAAGTATTGGTTGGAACCAACATGCATAGAATTTGGTCTTTGTTTAGCCTTCAGCTCCACTTGCATGCCATGGATCTTCTTCAATTCTTCTTTTTGCTTCAATTGTTCTTTGCGTAATCTTTCTTTTTCATTCATCAAGATGGTACGCTGTCTTTTCAAATGCTCCATAATTTCCCTTGTTGATTGCATTGTATCATCACATAGCTCTAAAACGGATTTGTTTTGGGTGTATGTTCTTGGATATTTGTTCAATGACAATCTGTTGGCCTTCTTGTTGATGGATTCTTCACTTGATTTGTAGTGTAGTTGGACTTCAGAAGCAACTGTTTCAAATGAGAAATTGGAGAATGCTCTATTGGAATTCTCAAACTCTAGGTTACCCAATGCAGATTTAGGTCTTGGTTTACCTGGACCCCGTAGCTTAGCCAGATCAATCTTGACATTCTCATCGTCATCGTCCAAAATGATCGTCTCTTGTAGATCACCATTACTTCTCTTCTTCAGCACACTTCTGAATGAATTCACTCTATTAGATTTGTCTTTGACGTAAGTGACATCATACCCATCATTAGTTAGATCAACAGTAGTTTCATCCATAGAGGCAAGAGAAGTAGCGTTGGTAAATTGAGATGAGGTTTGTGAGAATGGTTCACTGAATTCAGATTCATAACTAGATTGTGACAATAGTGGTGAATGTTTGTGCTTCTCTAACTTGGAAGTTTGTGACACCAGACGGACACGTTCAGCTTCAACATTATCAGAAGGATAAACTCTTTCCAATTGATAAGAGCCCAATGGCTTTTCATGGTATGAGAATGTGTGTTGTTCAATTGTGGTCAATGATTTGTCCATTTGTTGTAAGTCCTTCGTGGAGACATTCAAACCACCTGAAGATGCAATGATTAGATTACCTAGATCTAATAGTTGAGTATCGTCCTGGTCAACAGAAATGATAGAAATGTCATCGTCTTCAATTGATTCAACAGATTCTTGGATAGATCTTTGTATTGATTCTTGAATAGATTCTTGGATGGACATTGAGACAGAAGTTTTGCGTGATTCTTGTAGTGATGGTAATGATTCTTGGATGGAGTTTTGAATAGAGTCTTGGATGGAATCTTGGATAGAGTCTTGAATAGAATCTTGAATTGAGGTGATGGATTGATCACTGACTTTTCTGAATTGAACTTCTTCCTCAAGTGGCTTACCTCTGATCTTCTCTTGGTGGATGACTTCAGGTTCAACTTCAACTTGGTACTCTGAGTTACGATGGTGATGGAATTTGATAGGCGATTGTTGTTTAGGCTGTTGTGGTAACGCACGTTGTGGTTTTGGAATATGGATATGTTGCTGCTGCTGCTGCTGCTGCTGCTGCTGTTGTGGTTGCACATTCTGTGGTGGTATGTTGTATGTCTGTTGAGGTGGACGGCGTGTCAGACTCTGAGGTCTTGTGAATTGTGGTTGTGGAGGAGCTGATTGTTGGTGTTGTTGTGATGGTTGTGGATGTTGTTGTAAGAATCTGTTTGGAGCTCTAGTTGGCGACGTGAATTCACCTTGTTCATTGAACAATTTCAAGCCAGATGTAGAGTTTGGTAATGACATAGGTCTTGGTTTTGAAACTTGTTTTGATTCTTGTGGTGGAGGTGGTAATGACTTGTCGACTGTGTTTGGGAATGAGAAGCCTTGGTTCAATTGGTTGTTCAATCTCTTTGCAGCTGGGCTTGGGTTTTCAATCTCCTTTTCATTATCTAGTGCATACTGTCTCACTGGGGATCTGCTCATTGGCTTATTCAAGTCTGGGATAGCGATCTTGGATGGTGATGATAGTCTAGCCTTGGATGGTGACACTGAGATGGAGGATCTGGATGGAGAAGATTGTAAATAGTCTGAAGAACTGAATCTTGAGACAGATCTGCCTCTGCCTCTGATGAATTTGACATCGAATGGTTCATAGGAGTACCCATTGAACACCAGCGATCTTGGTCTCGATTTGCCCTTGTTCTTTGATGACAACAGTGGAGGTAATTGCAATTCCACAGGGACAGGAATCATTTGATCATTCAAGTCAGAGTTTGGTTTCAAATACAGCTTGTGTCTTTCAGAGCTGTTTGTAAGCATGTCTCTCATCGAATCGGCAACAGTGTCTTGTTTCTTAGCCTTGTTTCTTCCCCTTGAGTTGGATCTGCAGAGCTGTTTGGAGTCCAAGTTGAACACTAGCTTTGCCTGGAGGGAGTCCTCGTTGTTGTCCTCTTCTTCTTCGTCAGAGCAATCCATCCACTGTTCATCCTCTAGGAAAGAATCGTCGCTGAAGTCTTCGTCTTCGTCATCATCTTCGTCTTCGTCGTCCTCGCTCTCGTCTGATGGAGGAGGCAGTGAGAACCTCACCTGTGATGTCGAACCAGCGATTTGTCTCTTGGATGGAGAGCCATTCTTGACCATGGAGGACTGCAGCACCTGGCCATCAGCAGCAACGTAGGTCTTGTCGAGCTTGTCCGTGTGTTGGCTCAGAGCGTCTCGCGATGCCACCGACGTTGGCCGTCTTCTGTGCTCTCTGAAGGACATGGTGGAGGAGGGAATGTGTGTGGTTCTTCAGGAGTGGTGGAGTGTTGGAGTGTTGGGAGAGGGAGGAAGAAGAGAGACGGGTCCAATTTTTTCTCAAGTTCGAACAGTTCAACGCACTTCGATGTATCAACTGCAATCCAGCTTAAGTTCTATTAATAACGTTTGTTTTGGTGGAGGTTGGACTGGGAGTGTTGGGAGCTGAGTTTTTCCAAGAGCGGATAGTTCTGTCCGAGTCGAGGGATTGTTGGCGGTCTGTCTATAAACACGAGGTCGTTGGGGCCCGTTTCCGCTGTGGAGTTCGTAGTTACGAGGCTCCTTTTAGGTCTTTAAACTAATTTTCAAAATTTCAGTCCTGAATCCTCACAGACGGTGCAGTTCTCGTTTTTAGTGTGCATGATACCTGTGTTTACCTTTATCCCGATTAGGCAACGGCATGAATTTCAGCGCACAGGAAATCAACACGGGCTTGCACCGAATGCAGCCAAAGACTGGGAGTTGCTCCGTGTTAACTTGCATCTGTGGCCACGTTCCTGGGCTTGTCAGCGGGCGGCCTTAGAAATGGGCTTCAATCAGCAGCTTTAGCGAGATGTTTTGGTCCTGTTCCTGTGTTTCGAGGTGCATTTGACGTACAGGGGTCCCGGTCCCCAGTTTTTCCCCCAGAGTCGCCCAGGAGCTGCACACGATTACGGATCGGTGTACTGTATAGGCTTTGTGCTGTACGCTAGTGCTGTGGGCCCTAGATCCAGAACTCTTCTTTCTGGCCCCACAGGGCCTAGAACTGCCTATCAACTGTTGAAGATCGACTATCAATTTATCCAATTGGGAGCTCCAGACTCACATCGGCCGATCAAGGATCAGGTTTCAGGGATAATCCACAAGCCTGGACAATCAGTTCGATTTGCTGATTTGCTGGACCGATTTTGACAGAGGAACGTCGAAGGTTGAGCGTACGTTGAAGCACAGCTTGTACTGCGTACTGCTCATTAATTAACTAGAGATCACCTATACAGGACGTACCCGCTATGGAGTCATGGCTGCCTCCAATTGAAGACCATGCCTTTACAGATCAGGTAACAAATAAACAAATGTGCAAATTAAATAACCTATACAACCCGCTTATAAGACAACATTCTTGGCCAGCTTGTTCTTGTATTCGGTGATGGAACCGTCCCATCTGGTGGCAGTCTTGTTTTCAACAACGAAAATGTCTTTGGCAATCTTATCCAACAAACGGAAATCGTGGGAAACAACACAGACACCACCGTTGAAGGCGTTGATAGCATCAGCTAGGGAATCAATGGTTGGAATATCTAGACCGTTAGTAGGTTCATCCAACAATAGAATGTTTGGAGCTTCTAGGGCCAATAGGGCAAAGACGACTCTTGAACGTTGACCTTCGGATAGAGTAGCCATTTGAGCGGTTTGACCTTCACCAGTTAGACCGTAACGACCCAATTGACCTCTCCAGTATTGGAAATCTTGTGAAATGTGGGAGAATTTGTCACGGACGAACTCTAGTGGGGTCTTGGTTAGATCCAATTGATCAGCAGAATGTTGGGAGTAGACACCAACTTTAATATGTGTATGTCTTGAAACTCTACCACCTTGGGCTTGTAATTGACCAGTCATGATTTTCAATAGAGTAGATTTACCAACACCATTTGGACCGACAAGGGCAACTCTTGAATCCATATCAATACCAAAGTTTAGGTTTTCATATAGGTTATGTTCTGGGTTACCATCATAGGCGAATGAGATGTTGTCGAAGGACAAGACTGGAGGTGGTAGTTTTTCAACTTCTGGGAATCTGAATGAAAAGACTCTGTCTGGAACAACTTTTTCAATTAAACCATCAGCTTCCATCTTATCCAAGATTTTTTGTCTGGATTTAGCTTGACGGACCAAGTTAGCATAAGTACCGGCAGAAGCGATGAATTTCTTGATATGGGCAATTTCTTCTTGTTGTTTGTTGTAAGATTTCATTTGGTTAGTTTCTTGTTCAGATCTGGTCTTAACGTAGGAATCGTAGTTACCACCATAGGCTAAGATCTTTTGCATTCTCATGTCAATCATGTTGGTACAGACACCGTTCAAGAAATCTTGGGAATGGGAAACTAGAACCAAAGTACGGTCGAATCTCTTCAGGTATTCTTCTAACCAGACACAGGCTTCTAAATCCAAATGGGCAGTTGGGTCATCCAATAACAATAGGGTTGGTTTGACGAACAAGGCCTTAGCTAAAGCGACACGCATTTTCCAACCACCAGACATATCTTTGGTTTTCTTCTTGATAGTTTGTGAGTTGAAACCCAAACCAATCAAGATAACAGCGGCTCTTGATTCGAAAGTGGAAGGATCCATGGAGTCGATTCTTTCGTATAAACCTTCTAGGATTGGGGATTCTGGACCTTCATCAACGATGACTTGTTCAACTTGATCTTCTAATCTCTTCAATTCTATTTCAGCTTCACGGACAACGTATTCCAAAGCACTGTATTCAGATGGTTCAGCAGGTTCGTTCAATAGATAGATATCGATTTGTTCTGGGATGGGGAATTCTCTAGCAGCAATGGCGTTCAATAGAGTAGATTTACCACAACCATTTTCACCTAACAAACCGTAACGACGACCATAATTCAGTTCCAATTCAGAATCTTGGATCAAGACTTTACCATGGAACAGCAATGACACAGAGGATAGTTTGATATCTCTTGAAGTTTTCAATGAATCCAAGACACCGGTGGTGACACGGTCAGAAAGACCATCTTTATCTTGTTGTAATTTTAGTTTGGAGATTTCATCAGCAGCTTCTTCTTCGACGGATTTCTTCTCCTTCTTTGGCTTCTTACCAGCAGCAGCCTTCTTGGCTTCTCTCTTAGCTTTTGATGCAGACACAGCCATGGTTACTCTCTATAGGGATGGATTGAGTTTTCGCTGGAGGCGTGGGAAAGAGACGTTTAAGTGCTTTTTCCACCGAGCAAAATCAGATAAAAAAATTTCAACAAGAAAAAAAAATTCAACCGGGTAAGCGCGGAAATGCGGCCCGAACCGATGAGGCGATTACGTAACACTACAGCTGGAGCCTGGTCGGGGCAGCAGAGCCTATATCAAATCGTCTAGGAATTCTTCGTCTTTCTTCAGGTATTGGGGCGTCTTGTTGGCGTGTTTGGGGGCCGGTTTGTTCTGTGGGATGTATGTGTGTTCTTCTGTGGTCTGTGGTGTCTTTTGGGCGAAATCTGCGTCCACAATCTCCAGTTGTGCCAGCTCCTTTGCGCTCATCTTCTTGGGATCCTTTGCCTTGTGGAAGATTTCATCATCGAGAATCGCCCTGCGGAAGTCGATGTCGTAGTTGTCCTCGAGGCCCTCGATCTCCACCAGCTGCTCTTTGTAGCGGAAGTCGTTGGTGGAGCCCTTCAGCACGATGTTGCCCTCGAGGTCCAGCTCTTCGTCGCTGTAGAGGATCGGGTTCCCTTCAATATCATACTCTCTGGCTCTCTCTGGCTCTTTTTCCTCAGCTGGCTCGCCCTCGCGCACCACTTTGGAGTAGTTCTTCTTGTGGTGGCGCTTCAGCTTGCTCTTGTCCTGGAACTTCTTCCTGTTCTCCTTCTTCAGGTTGTAGTCCATTGTTTACTGATAGAGCGATGTGTTTCTGATGGCTTCTTTGGCAGGCTTCTTGCTTCACTTTCTGTCAACACTGCGTGGTGTCCGGGTGTTCTCGCTGACCCTTACAAAAAACTTGAAACGGCCATTAATCAACGCAACCAGCAACGCCTCCGTGAAAGCACCATAAAGACTCGCAAATGATGGTTAAACAGACGTCACAACCCGACACAAAGTTCTTCACACAGCCCAAGCGCGACAACGTGCGCATCCCAGAGCCCTCCCTGCCTAACGGCCAGAAACCGGACTTTGGCAACGGCAAGAAGAAGAACCACAACCAGAACCCAAACCACAAACCAAAGCCAAAGAGGCAACAGTCTCCAGGTGCCACCCATGTGCATCCTCACCAGAGCTACACACACCAACCACAGAGATCCCAGCACCAACAACCTCCTCAGGCCAAGCCAAAACCTGCCTCTGCTAAACCAAAGGCCATCCAACCTAACAACTATGCTGGTCCTTCATTCCAAAACTCGCCAGAAACTAAATCATTACCAAAACCTACCTTTCTATGATCATATTATTCAATTCGTCGTCTTATGAAATGTTTTTTTAATGGATTAAATTGGTTGCTTACGGAGTTATTTCATGTCTTTTATATATATTACTACTCATCATTGGTGTATTGGATATACACTTCATCATTTTGGTTTGATGGTTGGGTTACATTTTTTCCCCCATCAGTTCCCATTAGAGGCATTTTGAATACAAAGATTATAAGTCTCTAACAAAATGCGTAGGACAGTGATAACCAGTAGGGTTCTTGTCTAGGTATAGTTGATGGTAGTCTTCGGCATCGTAGAAGTTTTTGATAGGTTCAATCTTGGTGACAATAGAGTTGCTCCATTTTGGTTGATACTGTTCAGTGACCTCCTTAGCAATTTTCAAGTCTTCGTCTGAGTGTGTGAAGATAGCAGAACGGTATTGAGTACCAGTGTCAGCACCTTGTCTATCCAAAGTGGTTGGATCATGGATCTTGTAGAAGAAACCAAGCAATTCAGCAAGTGTCACTTTCACAGGGTCATATGAGATTTGTAACACTTCAGCGTACTCTGTATCACCTTCACAGACTCTCTTGTATGATGGGTTTGGGACATGACCATTGGCGAAGCCCACTTTGGCATCTATCAAACCTTTGCTGCCATAGTGCTTTCTGTAGATATGTTCAACGCCCCAGAAACAGCTGCAATGCGGTTAGTAAATGCACGGATAAACCAATCAGTGGGAAACTGGAGATTATACATACCCTGCGGCAATAGTGATCAGCTTTTGAGTAGCTGGGTTGAATTGGATAGTTGGTGAGACAACAGACATATTTGTGATGGCGTTTGTGGTGGGTAGAAAGATAAGTTGGAGAAATTTGATAAACTTATTAGTAATCAGCTCCGGTAGCGGGTATGGGAATACGATGGGTAATGAAACCAAGGCGATATACAAGGAAATTAGGAGAATGTTTGGTGATCTAATCGAAGGTCGACAGTAGATGACTTTCTGACTAAAATGACACAATTGGTTGTGAAACTCGGAAATCCAGAGTTGATTGTCGGCGTTATTTCCCTTTTTCGAATATTCACACTTTCTGATCACTTATATAAAACCCGAGACATAACCACACCTCCTACACTTCTTGCAATATCACAAAGCAGAACCAAGCAGAGATCCAATGGTTGAATATCCAAGAGTCACTGTTGAAGAGTTCAAAGCTGGTGTCGGGAAAACTCCTCTTGTGAAGATCGAGTCCATTTCGAAAGAGATTGGGAGAAATGTCTACTTCAAGGCTGAATACAACAATAGTGGCAAGTCAATCAAGGATAGAGCGGTGCTTTACTTGTTAGAAGATGCCTTGAAATCAGGTAGATTGCAACCAGGTGGCACAATTGCAGAAGCCACTGCTGGTAACACTGGTATTGCATTAGCATTGATCGCAAGAAGTTATGATCCACCTTTCAAAGTGGTACTGTTCCTACCTGAATCCATTGTCCCTGAGAAGATCAATATCTTGAAAGAACTAGGTGCTGAAGTGGTGTTAGGTCCATTGGTCGCCCAGGACCACCCAGAATATGTCAACAACTTGGCCATTAAATACGCTAAGGAGCACGAGAATTCCATTCATTTGAACCAGATGGACAATTTGAACAATAGAAGAGCACACTTTGAGAACACAGGTCCAGAGATCTGGGAGCAGACAGGTGGTAAGATCGATGGGTTCATTGTTGGTGCAGGCACCGGTGGTACATTTGGTGGTGTTTCTTCGTTCTTGAAGCAAAAGTCTGGTGGTAGAGTCAAGACCTATTTGGCTGATAGAGAAGGATCTGGGTTATACTCGTATATCACCACGAAAGGTGAGAGTTGGGAAGCTGAAGGTGAATCCTTTGTCGAAGGTGTTGGTAAGACAGCGTTGACAGGTCAATTGGGCGATGCCCTGGAGCTGGCTGACGGTGCCATCAGAATCAAGGATCCCGAGGTGATCAACACCATTTACAGGCTGAAGAAGCACGATGGGCTGGAGGTTGGTGCCAGTGGTGGGATGAACATCGCAGCAGCCCGACAACTGGCATTGACACTGCCTGAGGGCTCCACGGTGGTCACGACTGTGGCAGACACCGCAGAGAGATACAAGTCCAAGCTGTTCAACAAGCAGTGGCTGGAGGAGAAGGGCCACTGGGAGCTCATCGACGACGACCTGAAGCACTTTGCCAGCTGATTTGGGCCTTTGATAAGTTGTGCCTGATTTCTGTCTGATTCTTTTGTGTACGTTTGGCTATATGCAGGTTATTAGCAATTACCGTATTGGGCCGAGCATGCAGCAATTCACATTTTTTTTTTTTCGGGGAAGAAAATCCAATCTGACCACTTTAAAAGCGGTTCAAAGTAGTTTTCACTGTGCGATTTCGCTGAAAATAGTAGCATAGGGTAAACCACAGTCTCTTAATGAGCCTATAACGTCAAACCCACACTCTCATGGCTCCAATATCGATATAATTGACACATTCAACACCACAAGGCCCCGTTTCTTTTTGGCAAATCTCCGCGAAATCCCGCGAAAATCCGCGAATTTACCTGCATGTCATCGCCTTACCCGCCTCCGCGAAATTATCCGTGCTAGCGTAATTCTCAGACCTGAACAGACAGAGATCAGACTATTTCCTCACAAACAAACTGAGCCTCCACTAAGTAATTTCCAGAATGCCCTGCCTAGAAAATCTCATCTCAGTTGTCAATTTTTTTTTTCCAGAACAAAAAAAAATTCAGACAAATTTTTCAAATATAAAAAGACTGCCAAATCGCCACTTGTTCTTTCATTTCTTCAACACTTTTTTCCTTTCTTTGTCCTCACACCGGAAAACTATTTGCATTCCTCCTGAGAATTTAGTCACATAAGCAAAAATGGGTAAAGAAAAATCACACGTCAACGTTGTTGTTATCGGTCACGTCGATTCTGGTAAATCCACCACCACCGGTCACTTGATCTACAAGTGTGGTGGTATTGACAAACGTACCATTGAAAAGTTCGAAAAAGAAGCCGCTGAATTAGGTAAAGGTTCTTTCAAATACGCTTGGGTTTTAGACAAGCTAAAAGCTGAAAGAGAAAGAGGTATCACCATTGATATCGCTTTGTGGAAATTCGAAACTCCAAAATACCACGTTACCGTCATTGATGCTCCAGGTCACAGAGATTTCATCAAGAACATGATTACTGGTACTTCCCAAGCTGATTGTGCTATCTTAATCATTGCTGGTGGTGTCGGTGAATTCGAAGCCGGTATCTCCAAGGATGGTCAAACCAGAGAACACGCTCTATTGGCCTTTACCTTAGGTGTCAGACAATTAATCGTTGCCGTTAACAAGATGGACTCTGTCAAATGGGACCAAAAACGTTTCGAAGAAATTGTCAAGGAAGCCTCTTCTTTCATCAAGAAGGTTGGTTACAACCCAAAGGCTGTTCCATTCGTCCCAATCTCTGGTTGGAACGGTGACAACATGATTGAAGCCTCCACCAACTGTCCATGGTACAAAGGTTGGGAAAAGGAAACCAAAGCTGGTGTCTCCAAGGGTAAGACTTTGTTAGAAGCCATTGATGCTATTGAACCACCATCAAGACCAACTGACAAGCCATTACGTTTACCATTACAAGATGTTTACAAGATTGGTGGTATTGGTACTGTGCCAGTCGGTAGAGTTGAAACCGGTGTTATCAAGCCAGGTATGGTTGTTACCTTTGCCCCAGCCGGTGTCACTACTGAAGTCAAATCCGTTGAAATGCATCACGAACAATTGACTGAAGGTTTACCAGGTGACAACGTTGGTTTCAACGTCAAGAACGTTTCCGTTAAGGAAATCAGAAGAGGTAACGTCTGTGGTGACTCCAAGAACGATCCACCAAAGGGTGCTGCTTCTTTCAACGCTCAAGTTATCGTCTTGAACCATCCAGGTCAAATTTCTGCTGGTTACTCTCCAGTCTTGGATTGTCACACTGCTCACATTGCCTGTAAGTTCGAAGAAATCTTGGAAAAGATTGACAGAAGATCTGGTAAGAAATTAGAAGAAAACCCTAAATTCATCAAATCCGGTGATGCTGCTATCGTCAAATTCATCCCAACCAAGCCATTGTCTGTTGAACCATTCACCGAATACCCACCATTAGGTAGATTCGCTGTCAGAGACATGAGACAAACCGTTGCTGTCGGTGTCATCAAGTCTGTTGACAAAACTGAAGCTGGTGCCGGTAAAGTTACCAAATCCGCTGCTAAGGCCGCTAAGAAATAAGTAACCTAATTATATAATTTGGTTTAATATATTTTAGTAATGATAGTGTGAATTGTAGTTTTCCTGTTCTTTGTGCAAAGGTGCTTGTTGACCGTGCTTGTTTACTAGCACATTTCTGATCCTGATTGATTATTTGGTGATAATGGTTGATCTAGTTGGACGAACTATCGAACGTTACAATTCTAGGTGACGTATAACTAGAGTGACGTGATATCCTATCTGATCATTAAAAAACACTACGTACTAGTAGTAGCACTGATGTACAACGCCATATAACTTGGCACTGTCTGGTGTTCTCGCCCATGATCAAGTGCTTCAATCAAGCTATCGTATCGTTTGTGCTACATCTATGTTCATCAACCAAATATTTTCAATCAATTACCTAAACATCATTAATAAGAGTATCTAAACCTCTTGTTCTCAATATCAGTCAAATCCAAGAACTCGACATTTGCAATATCCTCAGGTTGCTCTTCCTTATCCCTTTTCTGATTCTCCCTATACGTCAACCAACCGATCAATAGAGTCAATGGAATAGCAACTGTTTGAGTGACCAAGATGACAATTTTGGCAGGGATGTATCTTGGATAAGTATAGTCCCTAAACAACTGTGGACCAATGATATTAGCCACTGCGAAGGCCATCATCGTCATCACATTTCTATAGATCTTCTTCGTGTAACCTGCCGTGTTGAAACTGTTCCATAGATAGAGCATCGTGATGGCACAAGAACCGGAGTATATTAAGTATAACCCAAACAAGTTCCCAATCTTATGATGACGATCCAGGCCTGTAAGTAAGCCAGCACCAATGACCGATGGGACGTACATGGAGACGTGAACAGCTGTGATGTGACCAAATTTCGAAATCAGTTGAGTTGAAGTAAAGATACAAATGATAATGACAGCGCCGATTGGGATCTGTAATAGAGCACTTATCTTGTTGTTGAAACCAAAAGTGGCAGTGATGGAGGTACTAAAAGTTCCCACGGCACCCGTGACAATTTGGGAACAGATCGTTAGAAGCAACATCAACCAAGTTAATTTATCACGGAACAGTAGTTCTTTCAATTGATGCATTTTGAACTTTTTGTTCTCCACACCTGTTTGATTAGATCTCACATGTTCCAGCAAGATCACTTTCTCATCAGAAGTTAAGAACCAGGCAGAAGTAGAATTATCAGGTAGATAGAAGAACACAAAGATCCCAAAGAAGAAAGTGATCCCACCAAAGACCAAGAATAGGATTTGCCATGGAGCCAAAACTGTGCTCTCAACATGCTGGAAAGCAAAAGACATCAACCCACCGAACATAGTAGCCAAACCGGAGCTACAGCACCAATAACCGATTCTTTGTGCCTGTTCGCTCTTGTTGTAATACTGACCACTGATAACCACAAGTGCCACAGCGGTAGAACTCTCCAAAAAGCCCAGAAGCACTCTAACGACCATCAGACTGGCATATGTGTGACAAGCAGCATGACAACCAACAACGATCCCCCAAAGGATAATGAAAGAACTAAAGATCTTGGACAGTGGGTAACGCTGGATCAATGAGCCACAGATAGGTTCACCAAATATGTAAGCGGCGTTGAAAATGGTACCTAAGTTAGCAAATTCATTACCTTTCAAGTTTTTCTTGATCCCCATCACTGCAGAGTAATTCAACAAGGCTTTATCCAGGAATTGGAAGAAGTAGATGGTCATTAACAATGGAAGCACGAAGAAGTCCAGTTTTCTAAGGATTCGTTTATGTGAATCAGCAGTAAGTTCAGGTGGAGCAATGTCCTTTTCTCTTTGTAAGAAGTTCAGTGCCACATCAACGTCATTGGAGCTCAGCGATTTAAGCGAAGCATTAGTGCTTGATTTCGACATGATGACAAGCTTATGATGGCACTCTAGGCAACTGATAAATTGAACAATGGGAGATCACACCGTTTTTATATCACTGGTAATCAGTGGGACATTATTATAATTTTTTTTGGCTGATGCACTTAGGAAGGGTCCTCGAGATCTAAGAGTATATGTCACTAACTGGAAAACATGGGATCGTGTAGTGTGTATGGGTTGATCTTGGCCATTATGCGGCTATTTAGTAAATGGTATGCGGCAGGCAGCCGTATATGCAAGTGATCTGCTCTTTTACCATTTCATAACTAGTTTGTGGCAAATTTTAAAACCTTTCACAGTCGAAAATGCATACTTTCATCAGATGCATAAAACGTGTTCGCGAGCTAATACAGAGTTTGCTGGAAATGACATAAAACATGCAAAATTAGTAATTCGTTATTTAGTAGTGGCACTAGTCCTCTTACCACTAGGTAGTGGAGACTCTGGATCCACTGGTCTTTTCAATGGAGAATGGACCACCGTACCGTTGGGCAGGTCCAGACTTTTTTTCTTCTGTGTGGTGTCTTTGTTAACATAGATGACTTTCAACAACTGTTGATACTTCCCATCCGGGAGTGTATCTGGCTCAGTCTTGATCAGTGGAACTTGTTCTGGTTCTTCGTATGTACTTGTGATGACGTATTCGTAATGCTCTGTGATTGATGGATCGTCAATTGAAGTTTGCTTCCCGACTAAGGCTACCAGTTTCTTGAAATACATGTCGAGGATGTTATACCCACCATTTGGCAGTTTGTGCTGTTCATGAATGTTGATTTTCGTGTCTTCTTTCACGATTGGTTGTGGATCAAGTTCTAGTGTATTGATGGATCTCTTGCGCTCAGAATGGACTTGTTGTTCATTAGTGCAGTTTTCAATGTTGTAATCTCTTGGAAGGATTCTATAGTTGACTTTAGCAAGGAATTCTCTCTCCAGGATATCTAATTCGTTGGCCTGGATACCACCGACTTTTGCATAGTGAGAGTTGGTGCAGAAGGAATCACAAAGACCCTTGGATCCCACCGTGGTGGCAGTGAGGAGGAATCTATGCACGGTCAACGAGTTCAATGTGAATGGAGTGTAAATGGTGGACAAAAGGTCAATGTAGTAAACAGCAGCCAAGAGCACGGCGTTCTCCAAGCTTGAGTAGCGAGCCAGACGAGCGAGGTATGAGTAGACTGAGATGGCTGGTGGAGTTCTGGAGTGGAATCTGGTCAAGTTGATAGGTGAGATGGAGTCAGAGTCCTGGTTAAAGTCGTCGTTGATCGTTATCAGGGACTGGAGCATGCGGGCTATGAGAATGATGAGGTCGTCGCGCGGGCAGTGGATGAAGTCCGGCGAGAGCTGTTTTATCGTCACCATTCTTGTGTGTGGTGGGTGTTGTGCTGTGTGGTTTGTTGTGTTTGTTCGGTGGCAGTTGTGGACGGGCTATATCTCCATGGTAAGTGGCGATCGGGGGAAGCTGGTAAAAGAGGTGATAATTTGTGAGTGCTGTGTCTGTGAGTGCTGTGTCTGTGAGTGTATCTATCTGGTGCAGTGCAGTGGCGAGTCTCTTAGGGGCAATTAGGGATCCCTGGTAGGCAGAAGGGGCGTTAAGACTGCTCTTCCGTTAACAAAGCACCAATTTTTCGTATTTTTTATCAGCGAAGGGCGTGTGGCGCTTACCGGATTTGACTCAGCACGTGTGGGACTTGGGACTGGAGAAAGACTAGAAATGGGAAAGACTGGAGACTAGAAAGGTCTGTGCCAAATCGGGTCGTGTGCCGGTACCACGAGGGTGTTCTGTGTTTTGGCCCGTGTTCCAGCCAGAGATTTTTATAGTGCTTTGTGTTTTCTAGTGGAGGCCGACAGAAAGCGGCAACGGCGAGGGCTGGGAGTGTGCAAAATCAGCCTGGATTTCCACTGTGTATATGAACACTCTTCTAGCTAATGACTAATTACAGAACACGCATCCTGGGCCCTCCCCACACTACAACGCCACCGGTTGCAGCCATCCGTCGTAGTCCACTTCCTGTCAAATCGAGCCCTTTAATCGCGGTCTGAGAATGAAAAATTAGCGATCTTCTAATGAAACGTACCACCAAAAACACACCAAAACACTCACAAAACACACTCACAGCCATGGCCAGAAAGGACACGCTGACACAGAGGGAGCGCAGGGCCCAGGCGAAAGCGCAGCCCGTCGAGGAAACTGCAGAGCCTTCCGAGAACGTGCCGCAAAGACCTCCAACGGCTATCCCACAAGAACAGTTCATCAGATGGCTAGGTCTGTTCTACAAGAAACATCTAACCACCAACAACATCATCGAGTTCTGCACACTGGCGTTCTCCACCCACCAGGCTTATCTTAAGTTCATCCCTGCCTATGAGGCCGTTGAAGAAGATTATAACTTGTTCATCAGTGCCGGTTGTGCCCTTATTGCCATGCTGATGTCCTTTGTGATCATCTATCGTGCCAATTTTGAAACTCCAGAGAAGCAACTGCCACCATGGAACACCGTTTACCTGATCTTCTTGCCAACAATGCTTTCATTTGTGCTCAATAAAGATCTATTATTGTATAACGCGGCTTTATCATTGACCATGCTGGATTTGCCCATCTTTGCCAAACTGTTCATTGAGATGACCATCATTCAATCAAACTCTGAACACGCTTTGCAACCATTATGCAATGCCAAGGTTATTGGTTCCCATATGATTGTGAATTACGTGTTGTCTAAGATCTCTGAATTGAAATCATGGGACATTGTCGAGAACAACTTATTCTCAATCTTGATCATTGACCTATTCATCGTTGATTCCACTGCAATCCACATCATCATCTTACAAAAACTAATCATCTCATTCGGTGTTGGTCTTTGGGTCGTCTATGTGATCACTTCCATTTACAAAGAGAACAACATTGCTAGAAGCGTCCTATTGTCATTATCATGGACCGGTTCATTCATCTACTCAGCATTATACCAACTAAACCCAATCCTAGAAGGCGATGCCATCACTTGGTTAATCAACTATATCACTTCCACAGAGACCCGCGTGAAGATCATCACCGTGTGGTTATCATCCCTTGTGTTGTTGATCCCAACGATCTTCAACTTCAAATTATCACTATCTTCCAATTTCAGACGTAAGATCTGGCATTTCTTAGTGATAATCTTGCTAGTGTATCCATTCTACATTGATCCAGACTTTGTGAAACTATCCCTTTCAGGTGCATTGGTGCTATTCTTCATTGTGGAATTGATCAGATATTTGAAACTATACCCATTTGGTGAATACATTGATTCTCACCTTCGTGAATTTGCCGATTTCAGAGATGAAAAGGGTCCAGTGATCATTTCATACATCTATTTGTTCTTGGGTATCACATTACCAATCTTGTTCAACAACAGTATCATTGGGTTATTAGTTCTTGGTGTTGGTGATTCTTTAGCATCTATAATCGGTTCAAACTTTGGTGAAATCCACTGGGCCAACACAAACAAGACCCTAGAAGGTACTTTCACTTTCATTCTTTCCACATATGGTCTTGCCTCCTTATTAAAATGGGTTGGTTGGTTCTTTGCTGAGAATAGTTATCACGCTCTGTTGTTGACCTGTACAGTGAGTGGGATCCTGGAGGGGAACAGTGATATGAATGACAATATCTTGATTCCGGGTTACATGGTGGTGCTATTAGCTGCATTGAACTAGGAATTAGTTATGTAAATAGAGTTTATAAACCTTTTCTTATCGAAGTCCTTCTTTATGTGTCAAATTTTTTACAACGTTGTAAAAAATTCCGGAGAAAGTTATATGCGTCGTTTGCCTCTTACGTCCATTCAAATACCATGAAGAGATGGAACTACTGAAGGAGATAAAGCCCGTGAGGCTTTTAAAAGTGAGTGAATACTTTAAATTCCCACACTGGATTCATACTCACACACAACCAGCACTTCATACCCGCACAGCACACGATCATCACACCATCGAACCAACCCTCACAATCAGTACACCTCATTGAGGGCACAACAAAGAGACTGCGACACGACTCAATCGTTGAGATAATTGTTCAATATCTAACTGAGCAGCCTGGAACTGTGATACTTTATGACTTAGACTACACATGGACGCCCAAGACACCGAATTATCACCTGTTAAAGGACCAAGCAGGTCAATCATTCAATCGTGTTGTCATTGAGCGTGTGAAGGACATGCAATCCCTCATCAAGTCATTGAAATCACTCCAGCTGTTCCAATCATCATCTATTGATTACACACTCCCACTGGGACTCTTAATCCTCGACAACATCTCCTCATTCCATTGGCCAATGATCGAATCATCAAATCTCCGCATGGAATACCGAGCACTCAATTCCATAGTTTCCTCAATTAAATCACAGTTCAATTGTGCCGTTATGATGACGTCCGTGGATAGAAAATTTGAGACTGGGATAATGACTAGAAAGAACCTTGAAGATTGGTCTAATCTAACGAAATTACCCGACGAACTGGTGGTTGATACTCCGGTTTATTACGTCACTTATAAGAATGGGAAATTGTATAGAGTATTGGTACAGAAGACTCGAACAAGGAGTTAGGTTCGTTAGGTTGGCATACAAATTAGTCAGTGGAACCGATGCGATGACGTATAATGTGAATTAAATTCCATCTTCAGGTCGAATAACTATGAGATATACAACTATTCAACCGCGTAACAAATTAGGGACCTTTTGATAGACGGTTCTTATGTTCTGGAGATCTAAGTCCACGATCTCATCAACTCCTTCTCCAGAAATAGCAGCCAATCCCTATCCACAAAATAAGCCCAGCTTGGCTCCTTCAAGTCAGATGAAGTAACCCATCCAAGAACCGATCTCTCTTTGCTCTGATACATGGTCCAGCAGATAGTTTGATTGGACTCTTTGTGTTTGAGACAAGTGTTATTTCATCTTTGGCTTGAATATTAAAGCTCTTCAACTCTGTGTTCCTTGTCAAATCACTGATCTGTGTTTCATTGTTGGTCCGATCTTTGTTCTTTTGAGTTTCAACCAATGTTGAAAGCTCATTCATACAGTCCCAGAGCATAGCACCAATGACCAGGATGGGATTCAATTGACTTGCACTGAACGTCAAGATGTCGCAGTTTTCAATAAAGTTCTCATTGTAACACCCAACAATACCTGTGCTTCTCTGGTCAAACATTGATCGCCAATATGGCTTTTTCACTTTGAACAAGACATAATAGTTGAAATTACTTAGCACAACGGTGGGACAATTGTTTAGTACCGAATAGAGTTTAATTTGATGGAGCATGTCAAGTGAATTCTCACCGATTGGTCTCTCTTGTGCCTCTGTGAAATATCTGTGTAGTTGTTCAAAGTTCTTGAAGTCAATGATAACGGGGGTCAAATCTATGGAAGCAGTGCCATTTCGTGATAATTTCACCTCTTTCACCAAAACTTCTATATGTGTTCCACTTTGTGGTGTAACAGATGTCTGGTGTAGTATCTTGTCCAACTCTTGGTAATGGGCTTCAACCTCACACTTTTTGAATTGATAATTATCAATTTGTCTCAACGACAGTTCCCAAAATCTTGACATCTGGCCTTGTTCTGTTAGCGGACAGACCTTTTCGAAGGCCCTCGTGACACTAAGCTCACTGTGGAAAGACTGTGGCAGGACAGTCTCCGAAACAAACGTAGCAACACCAACAAACGGTCTTAGGTCTTTGTGAGTGGTAATCTTCTTCAACAAGCCTGTTGGGTTTAGCGAATGGCGAATGAATTCAGAGATGATTAGGAAGTTTGGATCTTCTTCTTCGAGGTCAGGTCCAATATGCTTGCAGCGAAGATCAGCTTGTCTGATAATATCTCTTTTGACCGCTCTAGGTGCCTCTGAGTTGGCTGACAATTCATGAAATGTGGGCCTTCTTGAAATTAAACCCGTATCAATTGTTGGCAATTGTCTGTTTAGGTTTAGTTGGCAATCAATAATGCGGTGTACAATGAATCCAAGGGTCTTCTCAATTAAAGCATCACCAACTGTTCTAATTTTTTCAATTTCTACTTGTGTGAATGCAGTCAAGTCTTGGATCATAGCAAGGGCTTCTTCTCTTTCGTATTCTGTAACATGAACAACCGGGACTGTCAGTGGTTGGTATCTGTGAGGACGAAATGGCTTATCGATTTCACCAATTGAAAACTGTTCAATCTGGCAAGTTGACCAACCTTCCTCTTTCTTTTCTTCGATTGTTCTCTGGAACGTTTTGAACTTTTCCCAAATTTGTTTTCTAAAGGCATCCTTATTATCCCATTGTAGACCGGTAATCAGTGCTTTCAACCTGGTAAATGAGATTTGTATCTCAGATAGGGCAATTTGATCTAGGATTGATGTCTGATCTCTTCCTTCATCAGCAGCTGAAGCGCTTGGTTGGCCATCAATCTTAGGTTTCTTCAACGATTCCGACATCGCAGTCTGATGCAGTCTTTTCCTCTCCCTAGACATGTCACACAACAAGGAGCTTCTTACCAGTCAATCCTCAGAAAGGGCCCTGAGAGCCTGAGAGAGCTTTGTGGTTGACACAATTTCTCTCACTAGAAAATCCGCGAGTTTTAGTCAGGTGCAAAGTCATGTGACTGGACATTCACCCTGGTTAGCGCCGCACAATTGGCATCTTGGAAATTTTTCTCTTCGTTGATTTCTATGCGATGAGCTTGAACCGCGTACTAGTTACACACGATTTCTGATCCTCAATACAATCAAGATGGCTGACGAAACCAAAGTTGAACAACCTGTTGAACAAGTCGAAGCTCCAGTTGAAGCTGAAAAGGTTGAAGAACCAGTTGCTGAAACTAAAGAAGAAGTCACTGAAGCTAAAGAAGACACCAAAGAAGAAGTGAAAGAAGACGCTAAAGAAGAATCTAAGGAAGAAAACAAAGAAGAAGCTAAATCAGAAGAAAACTTCACCAGTGAAGATGTTTTAAAGCAAGTTGAGTTCTACTTCAGTGATTCCAATCTACCAAAAGATAAGTTCCTATGGAGAACTGTTCAATCAAATGATGAAGGCTGGGTTTCCATCAAGACCATTGCTTCATTCAACCGTATGAAAAAATTCAGACCATTAGAATTCATCGTTGACTCCTTGAAGAAATCCACCTTCCTTGTTGTTTCTGAAGATGATGAATTAGTCAAACGTAAGACCCCAATCTTACCACCAAAGGAATCTGACAAGCAATTGAGATTCCAAAGATCAGTCTATGCTAAAGGTTTCCCAGAAGAAACTGAAACCACACAAGAAGAACTAGAAAAATGGTTTGCCCAATTCGGTGAAATCAACGAAGTCAGATTAAGAAGAGATGAGAACAAGAAATTCAAGTCTTCTGTCTTTGTTGAATTCAAATCATTAGAAGATGCTAAGAACTTTGTTGAATTATCACCAAAGCCAAAATACGGTGAATGTGAACTATTGATCATGAGCAAACCAGCCTACGTCGAGATGAAGGCTCAAAATGAAAACTTTGGTGGTGACAAGAACAACAGAAAGAGAAAATTCAACGGTTTCAAAGCTAGAAGAGGTGGTAAACGTTCAAGAAACTAATTTCACCCACACACATAATTGCATAATGATAAGTATTGGGGTTATAATATAAGGGCTGAAGTGTACAGTACAATACGAGTTTTGAGTGTAAATATAATAACAAGATTTTGGAATTAAAACTGTAGACAAAAAGCAAGGTACTTTGGGAAAGGCATATCGTTAAAGCATGATAAAAGGACAAAAACGAAGAAATCAAAAATTAAGTGAGTAATAAGACAAACAGTGGAAGTGTAGATTGTTCGTTGGATGTGAAAAAGGCAAGATGGGATGTGGTCATTAGGGCATAAGTTATGGATGAATGTGTCTTTGGTCTTGGAAAGTCTAAGCTGATGAGGTAGCAGTTGAACTTGCGCTGGCTTTTTGTAGAATACTTGGAGTAGAAATGGTGGCAGCTTTGACTCTTTCACTTGGGTTGTACCAACCACCGTTGGCACTTGGGTATGGAGCAGGTGTAGCCCAGTTGATGGCTGATGAGATGATATAACTCCAGCCTGGTGTGATGGTAGAACTTTGAGCTAATAAGTCATTTCTTATGGTGCTAAAATAACTCACAGAACTGGTTGGGTATCTTCTTGACCATGATGACTTGTTAGCAGTGATGGTACTACCCGGTTGAGTTTGCATTGGAGCGTATTTGGTGATACCAGTTTGTTGGGAGTATTTCAAAGTGAAAGACTTTGTATCAATAGTGGTGGCAGCGGCAGTACCATCAGCTAAAGATGTTTGAGCAGAAGGTGGATTCACAGAACCACCATTACTTGGCTTGTAGGTACCAGTCATACCAGACAATGTGAAACGGTTGGTGTAGTGAATAGTGAAACCTTTGGAGACCTGGGCGTAGACTTGGATATAGTAAGAACCAGAAGCACCAACAGAGGCGTCAATAGAGGCCTTGTAAGTATAATCAGAAATATCATCAGCACTGACTTTCCCAATGGTCTTGACGGCATCAATATCGGTGTTTGGACCAGAACACAGCACAAAGGTATAGGATTCAATCTTCCCTAACAATGGTTTAGCATTGGACTCGATCCATGAAATCTCCACAGAAACAGTCCCTCCAGATGCAGCGTAACTGGCACCTGATAAGGGTTTAGAAAGGGAGACATCAGCGATAACCTGAGTTATCAGCAGGAACAGCAACGGTATCAGTAGCATAGTAGCGAGCGGCGAATGAGCAGAGCGAGAGCTTCTTCAGAACAAAGAAGAAGAAGGGAAGAAGAAACGCGTTGTTCTTCAATTTTTACCACCATTGAGGAAATAAGTGTGGACCTTCAACCCCAGAAGTGGGCGATTTTTAAGTTTTGGGAGGGGAGGGGAGTCAGCTCGTGGGACCATGTCAAAGCGAGAGATTTTGGTGGGTTTGGTGTGAGTGTTTGCCCAAGATCAGTGGCGTTTGCGCGTCTTTTCTGGTTATAACGTGTACCAGTGTTACTTGGACTAATTTCTCCACTAAGTGACAGTAAGCCAATGACCTCCCCTACATCGATTTGAACGATTTCCCATTATCTCGCGTTCTTCTAAAACAGAGACGCGTCATCTTAATCTCGTCACAGAAACAGGCAGAAGCCTGGAAACTTCGCTTGGGGACCTCTGACAGGACCCCTGAGGGGCAGCAGTTGCTCTGGAGCATTGGAGGTAGAAGTAGACACTAGCAGCTACGGCACACAGACTCACACATGCTTTTTCCTGGCTCTGAAGACTGCCTCCACCTAATTAATTGTTCGCAGATGGAACCGTTGAAAGGGTTCTGATAGTGCAAAGCCGAGACAACGGCTTCCGCCGCTTCTTGGTACTTCCAAGTTTTGATACGTGATTTAGGAACCGAACTAAAGAAACGAGACGCCAGACCAAACCTTAGATCTGGGTGTGATGGAGGCCAAAGGCCAAATGTGGAACGGAGACGGTGTGGTGTACTGTTAAGCCATTGTGCTTGTTAGCCTTTCACCACCTGCCCCTCTGCAATGCCGTTCTCGGAGCAGTTGTGCCTGAAAATCACGGAGAAACAATCGCTAACATCGCCAAAAGGGTCCTTGACGGGGTGTTGGGACCAGTTCCTATATAAAGAGCAAAGCCAGCTGTTTCAGTATACGCCTACACGGTCAATTCTTCAATTGATGTTCGCCAAAAGAGCCCCTGTCATTGTCCAGTCCGGCCTATCACAACAGATCAAGAGAATTGTGGCTCCTGTGTTATACACTCCACAATCAGAACTGTTCAAATCTTCAACTCAACCAACTTCAACACATCGTCTATTCCACCAATCCACTCACAAGATGTCAGGTACCGTCCATTCCACTTCTCTGAATGCCTTCAACGCTAACCATGAACTTTATGACAAAGTTCGTCCTGATTTTGATTCAGCCTTCGTTAAGGACTTCTTCAGTGATTTAGACCTGACCTCTGGAGGGAAGACCATCTTAGAATTAGCTGCTGGTACAGGTAAATTCACACATCAGATTGTCAACAATGAATTACACCAAAAGAACCAATTCGTTGCTGTTGAGCCATCTGAGGGGATGTTGACCTCTTTCAAGAAAAACTTCCCTGATCTAGAGTCAAAGTTAGGTAGTTCTTATGAATTACCACTTGAGGACAATTCTGTTGATACTGTGATCATTGCTCAAGGTTTCCACTGGTTTGCTGATCATAAATCCTTGAAGGAACTACATCGTGTCTTGAAGCCAAATGGTAAATTGGGGTTGATCTGGAACTTTGACACCACTTCAACTAATGACAACTTAAAGGTGACCAAGATTGATTTCAAGATTCCAGATAAGGACTTACAAGAGACCAAAACTTGGGGTGATGCAGCCATTCTAGCTCACAATTTCGACGGTAATGTTCCACAATACAGAAAGGCTTTCTGGAGAAAGGCCTTTGAAGGTCAAGAATACTTCAATACTCAAGATGAAATTGAAAGATTTACCTACAACATCCTACCATTCCCAAAGGCATTGGTCTATGATTACTGGCTAAGTAGAAGTTTCATTACTGCTCTACCAGAAGCTGAAAAATCCAAGTTGAAAGAACAAATCGAAGACATTGTCGCCAAATCAGACAAGTCCCAATTCCTAGACGAACAAAACGTCAAACAATTCTTGGGTACTAACTACTTTGTTATTCCAGTTAACAAATGATCCCAGATCACAATAGGTTGTGTATTCTTTCAATGATATCCCATACTGTGAACTTGATAGCTGTAGATGTTCCTAATTCAGGGACGCCTCTAAAGACCCTGAGTTTCCCATCGTTTGTTATGAGAAGGTAGTTGCATTTGAACTTGGTCAATGGGAGTTTTTCAAAATCAATTGAAGTCTGAGTCTTGAGGTAATCATAGAGCGTGGTCAATAAGTCTTCTCCTAGTTCCGCAAACTTGATCATATCCTGGTTTCGTATATCTATCTGGATCGTATTCAGAGCATTCGATTGTGTGTGTGGCCTGAAACTTAATGTGACATCGCCTAGTTTGGTCTTATCTTCTAATCCATCAATGATGAAATTTAAAGTGGATATGATGAACTCAGAATTGAACCTCAGTGGTTTAATGATCGCCCCATGTTTGGATTGTAGCCATTGGAACGTGAGATTCGTCAATTTTGGTGATGCCTTTGAAAGAATCAACGTGTTGTATGATTTGGTAGAACTCTGTGATCTGATGAAAGTGATACACGTTGGTTTGTAGAAATCTTCGGGGAATTTGAACCGAATATGGTCAATCGTGAACTTTGTTTCATTATGCTCTTGCTCAAATGTCTTCACTTTGACTTTTGTTAGCTTTTGGAGTTGTTTAGTGGATAAGTTGTACAATGGAGATGAGATGATCAGGTCCTGTTGAGACTCGGCTATGATCGTCAATACCAGCAATACCAGCTCATTTGTGTGTTCCTCCCATTCAATATCGATAGAAGCGGCCTTGTAGAGCCTCAGGTTGGACTCGAAGATGTTCATGTCGCTACTCTTACTCTGCAATTAAAGGTCAGAACATTAGTACGCGTAGGTACAAAAAATGTAAACACTGGCTTAATTCCGCGAAAATTTGATTCCGAGATAAAGGATCACATCAAATTGCTTCAGAAGTAAGTGCCTTTATGAGCCCTTGGAAGTCAGCAGTGGCTTAATATGGCAGGACTGCAGGTGCCATGTGCGAACATGGAATGCGAAAGATTACTAGACTATAGATTATAGTCTATACTAGATGAAGGCAACAAACTCCAATGAGTTGAGCCAACAGAGAGAGGGAAGAAAGTTCACACGTACAGGCGAACCCCACCGCATTGATACCTTAATCATAGTCCGAACTCACAGGACTCACCTTGAATAACCAATCAGTACACTGTACTGGTCGAAATTGTAGACGAGTGACAACTGATGAGTAGAGCTACAGTTTAGACCTACTGGTTCAAATTACAAACTACGGTGAAATATAGTTCAAACTTCATTTTAGCAGGTCTAAGCACCGGCCAGTTCTTCCAATGTCGTTTCAAAAACATCGGTGATCAACACCTTTTCGAATAATTCAATTTCCTCTTCATAGTCTTCTGTAGTTGGTAATGACAAGAGTTTTTGAAATGCATACATGTGTTGCCCATTGACAACTCCCTCATTTGTCTTTTGTCTGTGACCAGAATGAGATGCAGCTTCATCTGTTGATCTAGCGCGTTTAATTAGAGGTATTTGAACGTCAATGTTTACTCCTTCTGGTTTCATTACCAGCCTCGACCTGCCAAAATCGATGAATATCACTTCGTAGCCCGGTTCTCCGGATCTGTTCTTGGTGATAATGAAATTATCTGACTTCATATCATTCTGCAATATCTTTAGATCGTGAAGAAGTTTCAACTTAGAAAGTCCATCATCTAACACCTGTTTCATCTCTTGAGGTTTCAAGGATTTTGGATTATCAACTTCTTGAATGTGCTCCAATAGTATGTAGAACCCCTGCAGATTCAGCTCGGCACTGTCATTTGATTTAGTGAGCTGATAGAGGGAGCTCTCGGAGATGGTTTCAGCTGTCAAATCATCTTTCAGGTCACTATTGGATAGGAAGCCATACTTCAGCAGCTTTGGTGCAATGCGGCAGTAAGCTGGGTTTCCTGTTCTTTCAAAAGCATCGGCTAATTTCAAATACGACAACACCTCTTTTAAGAAACACTGAATTAACAGACTCTTGGTGTTTCCGTAGAACCCACGCGGTAACTCGTCTGGATATGGAATGTCAGTCAACGGCGAACGGTTGTCATATGCGAACCTGTTATCGGGATTGAACAGTGGCATTCTCACCGAATCGTAGACTTTTAGAACCAAGTTACTACCTGGAACAGTAGAGTCTTCGACAATAAGAACAAGAGCCACGACAGTTTCAGAGTACCATTCTTCACCTTTGATCACTTCAAGCAAATTGAACAAAGCAGAATCGGTTCTCTCTGGTTTTCTGGTCTCTCTTTTAGCAAACACAGAGCTAAGAGCGTCAAACCCGACGTCGGAAGATGTGAACCATCTGGGCAGAAGTTCGAAGAACTTATTCTTAATTGAATCTTCACCGCCACGGCTCTCTCTCACTTCACCTGCACCGAATAGGAATACTTCGGCAATCTCATCAAGTGCTTGGTATCTCTTGAAGTCTCTAAAGATCTTCGGATGGGAGTTTGGTAGGCAGAGGGTCCAGACATGTGACAGAAGAGAAGGTCTTCTCTTAAAAGCGCTGAAGGCTAGAATAACTCTCTTGAATGAAGCGCTTGTTTCCATCAATGACATGAATTGTTTGTAAGTTTGGAATACCAACAGTGAGGTGACCAGCGTGATTGGACACTTGGTCAAATCAACGTTACAACAGATCTCAGATTGCGAGAACTTCATCTTGAAGTCGTATGATTTGGTGACAAGTTCTTCGAAAGGCAGTCTGATGATATATAGATCGTGAAGGTTGGTTATTAGTGACAATGGAGAAAGTGACGCTCGGTTGTAAGAAAGCATATGCTTCAGTAGAAAGAATGTTTGGCGTGCAGCTTCAAGTTTTTCACCTTCATCCGTCTTATCAAGGCCATCTAGAAAGTTATTCATGGTCTCTTCGAACATGTCAAAATCCTTCAACTGAATAATGGCACAATTGGAGATTGCATCAATCCGGTGACCATGTATGGGTTGTTCATTCATTGGTACCCTGACAGAAATCCTCCTGTCATGCCTGGTGCTAGCGGCTGTGGTTGCATTCTCCTCATTGATGTCACCACCAGCTTCTTCATTCATCAATGGATACGGAGGGGGTGAGTTAATCTGCATGGGGCTTCTAATTGGTCTTCTGTCTGTGTCTGTAGATTCACCTATGTCCTGGAGAACAACACCAGGAGAATCACTGTTTTCAACAACGTTCTTCAAACAACGCTGAAGCACCTCACGAATACCATTCAAATTGAACTCTCTGCGGTAATGGAAATCCAAGTCTTGCATTTCTTCATGCACGGCTAGACTGACAATTTTGTCATGGAAACCCTTTGGAAGGAAGAACCATCTGAAAAAATCAACAATCTCATCAAAACTCCACGAAGCAATTTTCATCTTCATCAGGTAATTTGAAAGTACACTGGCCATTATTAACTGGCAAATACTTTTCAAGTTCAAATGGAGACGCATATCTCTTGTGGTTCGTAAAATACTTCTCAAGAAGTTCGTCCTTGGTGTGAAGCTTTGCGTATGTGTTTTGTGTGTTCGAAAGTGGCCATTTGATTTCTGGTGCTTCTTTCTTGGAGATACGACCTAATCTGACCTGCAGACGTGTAAGACGTCTCATCACTATTTTGAGTTGCTTGGCAGGAGTTTCTAACATTCGTATACCAGCCTTCTGGAAGAAGCCAATGATCTCAGCATCAGTGATACCATCAGGGACATCACAGTCCATCTCACCATGACCAGCGGTGGCATACACGTCTGGTTTCCAAAACACGGCAGGATTCTGAAGGTGTAGCATTTCAATGGCTTTGGCCCGTTCTTTCTCTGTAAGAAGTGTGTCTTTTTTCAGCTTGTCATGTTGTTCAGCATGTTTCTCCTGATTCTTGATGAACTGGGTCTTGAAGACATCGAAATTGGTGAAATCGTAGGCCATGAAGTCAAGCGTGGAGTCCCTTCCGAATTCCACATAGGAGAATCTGCCGAACATATCTTCGTCATCGGAGGAGGACATCTGGGATGCGTGATTCAAAGTCTGTTTGGTAACTTCGCTGCTCTTAATGCCCGATTCTTCTCATTGACTGTACTAGTTTCTTTATTTCGGAACTCAAAAACCTGGTGGGAATCCGAGTGTTTTGAAGAAATATGTACAGATGGATGTTGTTTTGAATATGCTAGGTCTTGAAGGCTCTGTTATCTAAGTCGAGTTATTGATATTATCTAAACTCCTACATCGATAGTAGTTCTCATTCCAACAGATCAGGCATGACAGCTAGACAGCTTATACTCAACCCGCGAATTTTTGATAAAACCGAAGAAGCCAATTCATCGCAGACTTCTTCTAAACTACACCTATTCTCGACTCCCAATTGATCACCAATGTCATTCTGGGACAACAACAAGGGCACCATCTACAAGGGCCTGGGAACCGCCGGGAAGTACACGTACAAGGGCGCCAAAGCCGCTGGGTCGGCCGGTGTCTCTGCAGTTAAGAACCAAAGAGAGGCCAACAAGAAGAAGCAGCAGGGCATTGTGGAGTTCAGTGGAGATGTGAGACCCACCAGCTCTTTACCAGATCCTACGCTGTTACCACCACCACCTCTAAAGCCGGGACAGATGCAGTACACCAGTGAGAAGAGAAGAGGACAGGTCCAGGCGCAGCAGACACAACAAGTGCAACCCCAGATCCAAGAACAGTATCAACAGGGCCAACCACTCCAAGGTCAACCAGATGAAAGAGCAGTCCCACAACCACCTCAATATCAACAGCAGCCAATTCAACCACAGGTTCCGCAGGTGCAGTATCAACAAGTTCCAATTGCCCAAACAGTCCAAACAGCTCCACAGCCGGGGTATCAACAGCCACAACCACCAGCTCAAACTCCTTCGCCTACACAACAGCAGCAGCAACAGTCTTCTGGTACATTCAACATCCCTGCTTCACAATTCGTGGTGAACGGTCAAACAATCAACATACCTGGTCAATCTGTCTCCAAAGATCAAGCCAAAAGTTTTGCTAACACTATGATGACGGGATTCAAGGCTGTCCAAGCTCAAAATCAATCACAGGCAGCATCTGGTCAAACACAATCTGGCCCACAGGTTCCTGTCACTGTTAATGGGCAGACTGTTAATGTCCCAGTTCAACAAGCTGCTACCTTCCTAGGAGCGGTTGCTTCATCACAACAAAAGCCAGAGACGCCACAAGTCCAACCTCAATCTCAACCTCAGCCCCAACCAGAGATCAGTTATTCCAATCCATACCACCAAGCTCCTTCTGGTCCACCGCCTACCAATACAGGTGCAGCACCACCTCCACCTCCAACGAGAGACTACAACAGAGCTCCAGTAGCACCACCTACGAATGCTATCCTATCCCCCGATTTATCAAACCTACCTGTTCCAGATAAGGCTCCAGCTCCTCAACTACCACAGATCATCACATCACAACCTGTCCAACCACAACCTGTGTCAGTGCAGCCTCAAATTCCAGTGAGACAGCCTGTCTCTCAAGCTTCTACTCCTACCCTAGGTCAAGAAGAGGAGGAAGAACCTGTGAAGAAAGGTATTGCTGGTGAATACATCCCACCTGAGAAGCCTAAATTTGCGCCACCTCCAAAGCATAAACATCTGAACAAATCTAAAGATGAAATTGAAGCTGAGAAGGCTGCATTGGCTAAGAAGAAGTTTGGCTCCCCTGCTCCACCATCAAGAGCTACGCCTACTGCTGCTGCTACACCTACTACTACAGGTAGTGCAACTCCAACTGAAGGCACTCCAAAGACTACAACACCTGCTATTGGTTTAGATCCAAAGACCGTTGCATTCCCACCTCCACCGAAACCAACTGGTGGAAGTCCACAAATCTCCAAACCACCAGTTTCCCAACCTTCAGGTAAACCGGCTCCACCATCCAGACCAACCCCACCACCACGGAATTCTACATCCTCAACACCGCCTGTGACCTCATTTGCACCACCACCAAAGCCTACGAATCCTAATGCTTCAAAATCTGAGTTTGCTCCACCTCCAAAACCAACGAACCCCAACGTTGCCCGACCTGTGAGGTCTCCAGAACCAAATGATGCTCCACCAGCCTATGAACAAACTGAAAAGAGATCTGTTCCGACTCCTCCACTATCCAAGCCAGTCTCGTCGTTCCCACCACCAGTGAGACCTTCTCAAATCCATGCTCAACAACAGGCCAAGATTGAGAATGCACAGGGTGCCAAACCTCCAATCGTCGGTTCCAGACCACCAGTTGCTCCACCAAGGAACTCGACTCCAACTTCTGTTGCTTCAAACCATACTGGTGATTCTTCTCTGTCCAAATTTGCTCCACCTCCAAGACCGCATAGAACGGCTGATGTTGAAGAGAACGAGGCTGGAGTGAAACCTAAACTACCAGCAGTGGCATCAAAATCAGAAGTTGATAATTCATCTGAACCAAAAGTTGACACCAAACCTTTCTCTGGTCCACCCCAATTTGATTTGAAGAAGTTTGCTCCTCCACCAAAACCACGCAGTGCAACTGATTTGGAAGAAGCAAAACCAGAACCTGAGACCTCGAAACCATCACCACCTCCATTGAAACCTAAACCGCAAATGAAAGACAAGCCAGCACCGCCTCCTGTGAAGCCAAAGCCTTCATTCACTGATAAACCATCTCCACCATCCGTAAAACCAAAACCAGAAGGACTCAAAGCTGCACCACCTCCACTGAAACCAAAGCCAACGATAGACATTGATATCAAGCAAAAGCCTGAGATTAAGCCTAAACCTGATTTTGCAAAACTCGAGAAGAAAAGCCCACCACCGGTCAAGGCTAAACCTGCAGCACCTTCATTGAAACCAAGACCTTCTGTTGCCTCCAGAGACTCCTCCGAACCTGTTTCTAGGGCCAAACCTGCTCCACCTCCAGTGAAGGCCAAGCCTGAGGTCAAACCGATCTTACCTAAGCCTGGCTCAAAGGCATCTCCAACAAAGGACAGCGATGACGAGAAGGAAGAGGACAATCCATTCCAGAGGTACCTTAAGGCTGCTGTTCCAAAGCAAGATGATAGACTACATTAAGTATGATTATAGACAAGTTTATAATCTGAAATCTGACCAAACTGTAGACATTTTAACTTAAAGGACTACAACTCCAGGAATCAAGCAAAGGCAATCCCAAGGTACGAGAAGTATGTACTCAACGGTCTATTTTAGATGTACATGTCAATGATCTGTTGCCCTAAACCCATCACATTCTATTTTTAAGTGGGTCATCAGGGCTTATACCCACAGCCCTGTCAACTGTAAATCCGAGTAAATCCGCATTCCACAAGACCCGTGAAAACTACAACTACCAGGCACTAACGATTATAAAAAAGCATTATCATAAAAAAGGATTTATAGAAGTGTAGCACACGCTTATTTGGACAGTAAGGCAGCGAATTGTTTGATGTCGATTTGACCGGAACCGTCACTTATCTCGTTCAACATCTGGTCGACTTCTTTGTCGTCTAGTTTCTCACCGATGGAGGTCAAGACGTGTTTCAACTCAGCAGCGGAGATGACACCGTCACCGTTCTTGTCAAAGACCTTGAAGGCCTCCAAAAGTTCTTGTTCGGAGTCGTTGGTCTTCAATTGTCTGCTCATTAGGGCCAGGAATTCGGAGAACTCGATCTTGTGGTCACCGTTGACGTCGATTTCGTTCATCATGTCAGCAACTTCGGACTCAGATGGGGTGAAGCCCAGAGATCTCATGACGGTGGATAGCTCTTCACCGGAGATGTGGCCGTCTTGGTCCTTGTCGAATAGGGCAAAGGCTTCTTTGAACTCAGCGATTTGTTCTTCTGTTAATTGATCAGCAGACTGTGAATGTTGGTTAGTAGGAGGCGATGCGGGAACAATTGGCAGGCAAGACGCGATCCGATCCGGGTGGGTTCGTTGTATACCAAACCAATGACTTTGATTATAATGAGATCACCCGTTTCCAGCCAATTCCAGCGCAGAACTCACCATTTCTGTTATTAGTGTGCAATGTTTAGACGTGTTTCAAACAGAACTCGTTGTTGATTTTTTGTTTTTTTTCCCAGCAAAAAATCCAGGTTTCGCGACTTTGTCATTTTCGCGTACTTATTGGCCTATAAACAATTACAGTGAGTGGAAAGCATCAACTTTTGATCAAATTTGCGGAATCAAGTGCTCAGAAAATGGGGTTCCCGGAGTTCCACTGGTCCTGGTGGCTTGTCGCTGTCTACTTGTCCCTTCCAATTGTCACATACGTTCTTCTGCCGAAGCTGTACGGCAACATCTCCACCAAACGCAGAGTAATCATCTTTGTCCTTGGTGATTTGGGCCATTCTCCTCGTATCTGCTACCACGCCCGAAGCTTTGCCTCCAAGGGGTGGTCCGTGGATCTGTGTGGATACCTGGAGGAGCAGCCACCTGTTGACTTGCTGGACAATGAGAATGTGGACATCCATGCCGTCCCCGTGATCACTAACACTCAAAAGCTGCCATTCGTGGTATTTGGTATCTTGAAAGTCATTAGACAAGTCTGGTCCCTTGTGTCCATGCTTTGGGAATTGAGAGGGGCCAACTATATCCTGATCCAAAACCCACCTTCAATTCCAATCTTGGCCATTGCTGTGTTGTTCAAGTGGTTCACTCGTGCCAAATTGATCATCGATTGGCATAATTTGGGTTACTCCATCTTATCTATCAAACTTGGTCCTTCTCATCCTTTTGTCAAGGTCTCCAAGGTTTATGAAAAGTTCTTCGGTCGCTATTCTGGCTTGAATCTAACAGTGACGAAAGCCATGAAGAAGTTCTTGATTGATGAATTTGGGTTAAAGGAGGATAAGATCACTGTATTATATGACAAGGCCGCATCTCAATTCAAACCAATCACTACAACCATCAAATCAAGAATTATAGAGAAACACCCTGAATTATACCCAAATTACACATCTGATGACAAGATTCTGATATCGTCCACTTCGTTCACCCCCGACGAGGACTTTACATTATTGATAGAGGCATTGAAACAATACGATCAATCTGATTTACCAAATCTGAAAGTCATTGTCACTGGGAAAGGTCCATTAAAGGCCCAATTTTTACAACAAGTTGCCGAATCAGATTTCAAGAAAGTCACAGTGAATTCCAAATGGCTTACTGCTGAAGATTATCCTAAAGTTCTAGCCACAGCTGATGTCGGTGTCAGTTTACACACGTCGTCCAGTGGGATTGATCTACCGATGAAAGTCGTTGATATGTTCGGTTGTGGTGTCCCGGTGATTGCACTATCGTTCCCTGCCCTGCCTGAATTGGTACTACATGAAGTCAATGGTGAAGTTGTGAGTACTGCAAATGACATATTCCAATCATTGAAGAAACTTTTCAGTGATAATGCTTACTACGATAAGGTTAAATCAAATGCAGTTTTAAAATCAGAAGAACGTTGGGAATCCAATTGGAAGTCTAATCTAGGCGACCAACTTCGTTAATCTCAAGTTCTTCTTTCAGTTCATTAATATACGTGTCATCGTTTTCATCAATCATGTTTCGTTTCTTCACATCCCAAAACTCGTATCCCAACCCATCAACCGTGTCAGGTAGCAAATCGAATTCAATCTCTAAACCCAGCACCAGACTTGTCAAGTACGTGTAAAACCTGGCGCACTGTTCATGGTTGTACCCACCACCACCTAGCAATAGAACCTTCTTACCCAACTTTACAACTTTCATAATCTCTTGAGCAAGACCCTTGATGCTCAAATTCCATTCCTGATGTTCATCTGATTCTAGCCCATCACAACCACATTGGATCACTATCACTTCTGGATCCACTCTTGTCAAGATGGGTAGAAGAATCCCATCAACGACTTTCCCCAGACCTTCATCACCTAGACCATGTTTCAAAGGAATGTTGTATACATGACCTTTACCCTTGCCCAGCCCACGATCTTTTGTGTTCCCCGTCCCTGGGAAAAATCCTAACTCTCTTCTATGCAATGATACAGTGGTCACTTTATCACTAAATTTGAATGCCGTTTCCACACCATCACCATGGTGTAAATCAAAATCAACATAAGCAACAGTTTCATACTTCTTTCTCAGCTCCTGTATACCCAACACGATGTCATTGACATAACAGAAACCAGAAGCTCTTGATCTCTTCGCATGGTGTCTCCCACCGTGCCAATTGATAGCGATATCACCGTTTTCAAGGAGGAATTTGGCAGCAGAGATGGTGGAACCTGCAGTGACACGGACATACTCTGGCAATTGATCAAACACGGGACAATCATACAATAATCCAAAATCTTCCAACACTTCTTTCCCCTCCGGTGGTGAAAGTACAGCATTTACATATTCCTCATCGTGAAACTTGACCAATTCTGCCTTTGAAGCTCTTTGGATGGTTATGTTGGAACAATGATCCGGGAGATCATAGGCCTCAATTAGCTTCTGCACCATTGTGGCTCTCCCGATGTTAGACGGGAGAAGGTCCAGGATCTCAGTGTCATTCATGGATCCTGTGAGACCTATCAGGGGCTTCCCTTTGGTCATTTTGTGGCTTCTTTTCAGTGTGTTGAAGTTTGAGAGTTGTACGCGTCTCTATAAACATTTTAGATCAAAGATGGCATTTGCCCGTGTATTTCTGGCAGAGTGCTTATTAGCGACTTGTGTGGCATAAACGAAGTTTACTGTTCCAATTGAGGGGCTAAGATCACAATGTGATCAATTACAAGCTGATAGTTTTACATCATCAAGATCTCAGAGATCAATTACTGCACTACAGTGATTTATTTCTGTTTCTCTATTAGTCTATTCGTATAACTCATCAAGTCTATTCAGACAAGACCTTGACTTCACTGTCAACAAAGTCCTTTGGATATGGTTCACCAGCTGGGGTACCAAAGACCAATTGGGCTTGGACGGTCCAAGTTTCTGGGACTTTACCCTTTAGGGCAGCTTCGACGATTGGGTTGTAATGTTGCAAGTGACCACCTAGACCCAATTCACCAATAGCAGCCCAAGTACCGATTTGAGCAGCACCGTTAGAAGTGGTGGCAAAGACTGGGAAGTAGTCGGCGTATGGTGGGAATTTCTCTTGGATGGCCTTTAGGGCTTCTTGGTCATCGAAGAAGACAATGGTACCGAAGGCTTCCTCCTTAGCAGAAGTTGGTCTCTTCTTACCTGAATCACCTGGGATGGCATCGGTGACGGATTGCCACACTTGTTGGTGAAGAGCACCGGTTAAGACGACGGCACGGACAGTTTGTGAGTTGAAGGAGGTTGGGGTGTGTTTGACAAAGTCTTGAACGATTTGTTGGACTTGTTCAATGGTGACACCAGCTGGTAAAGATGGTTTTAGAGCGTATTGGGTTCTTCTGGCCAAGTAGGTCTTGATGAATTGGGACATTGTGTGTTGTGTGTTGATCTGTGTGTGTGAGAAGTAGGAGAAAGAGAGAATTCCAGGAATTTGTTCGTTTATAAACGAGATTAGATCGGGTATTTAGTAATCTTAGTAATAGTGGCTCCTGTTTGCCCGTGTCAGAATGGCAGACAATTACAAATTTTGGTGATGGAGAGAGAAAGAACGCTGCAGAATGAACAATACCTGCCACCTGTGGGGTGTTTCTGCTGGGATGATTACAAATATGGGACTGGCAGGGAGCTGAGAAAAGTTTCCAGGTTTTTCCTTCACTTGAATTCCACCTAGATCACGGCTTAAGGGCTCAGTGAAGAGTCTTTTTGACCAGTACTAAGCTCCAGCTACAGCTATGCTCTAAGACGACCCAAGCCGAAGACAATAGAGGAACACCGAAACACGATAACAGAGCTCAGAGACCGAAGACATAAACTCCCAGTTGTAACCACGAAATCAGTAGGATCACAAAGAATCTGATATCTCCTACGACTTCCTATCTCAGTCACATGTAAAACTCGTTTTCCAAGTTTCCATGAGTTTCCAACTGGCCCGTTCTGGCTTCTCATTGGCCAATGCCTCTCCACAAGAAAATGTCAAGACAAGTTTGCTTATCACCAAGATCATCTCAAAGCTGAAAAAAAAAAAATTTGCAAAACTTTTCGTCCTTCTCAAATGAATGTTCAGATCAATCTTCAGAAAGGTAACAATGGCTGAATTAACACACCCAACTATCAAAGACGGCTGGTTCAGAGAAATCTCCGACACCATGTGGCCTGGTCAAGCCATGACTTTAAGAGTCGAAAAGATCTTACACCATGAGAAATCCAAATATCAAGATGTGCTGGTGTTCAAATCCACTGATTACGGTAACGTCTTGGTCCTAGACAACGTGATCCAAGCCACTGAACGTGATGAGTTCTCATACCAAGAAATGATCACCCATTTGGCCCTAAACTCTCACCCAAACCCAAAGAAAGTCCTAGTCATTGGTGGTGGTGACGGTGGTGTCCTAAGAGAAGTGGTCAAGCACGATTCTGTGGAGGAAGCTTGGTTATGTGACATTGATGAAGCTGTTATCCGAGTCTCTAAGGAATACCTACCGGAAATGGCCAACGTTTACACCCATCCAAAGGTTAAGACTCACATTGGTGATGGTTTCAAATTCTTAGCTGATTACAAAAACTCCTTTGATGCCATCATTACTGACTCTTCAGACCCAGAAGGTCCAGCTGAATCATTGTTTCAAAAGCCATACTTCCAATTGTTGAACGAAGCTTTGACTGAGAAAGGTGTCATCACCACCCAAGCTGAAAACATCTGGTTACACATGAACATCATCCAAGACTTGAAAAAGGCCTGTAAGGAAGTTTTCCCAGTTGCTGAGTATGCTTACACTACTATCCCAACTTACCCATCTGGTCAAATCGGGTTCATGGTTTGTTCTAAGGACAAAGATGCCAATGTTAGAAAGCCATTGAGATCAATCTCTGAAGAGAAGGAAGCTGAGTTGTACAGATACTACAACAAGGAAATCCACACTGCTTCCTTCGTTCTACCGACTTGGGCTGCTAAGGCTTTGGAGTAGGTTGTATAGTTATTTGTGTTTTCAAATCACAATTAGATGACCTGTTGAACAGCTTTTGCGTAGATTTTATTTAATTGGGTACTTCATGATCTGCCAATACTTCATGGGTGAATAACTAGGTATATAAAATGTTGAAAAATCGTGGAATTTTAATCCCTTTATTATAAGAAGAATATCAGTGTTGATGCTGACTTTAAATGCGTCTGGTAGATCGTTTGGGACTTTCAATAAGTCTTCCTCTATATAAGTACAGTGTACTTTGAAGTTTGAAAAGTTTATGAAAGTTTCAGGGAATCCTTTGCCGTTTACACGGCTTTCCTGGAGGTGTGATCAAGTGTACTTGTGATCTTTGAAACTAATCCGTAACACCCTGTTTATTAAAGGTTTCGCAGTCATGGTCTTGTCATACAAGTCTCTGTAATGACCGGTTTTAATAGCAGAACATCCAGACATTCAATACTCTACCGTACTGTTCCACCTTCTCTAGTAGTCGTTGCTTCTGCAATGAGTGAAGCCAGGTCTGCCAATACGTCACGGGTAAATAACGTTTATCTCATTCACCAAACGTTTTGCGAACTATAGTTTGAGATCGGTTCTACTACGGTAAGTACATATGGCATGTTGTATAAGCTTTAATGTCTTGAACTATTACTCTCCCCCGATCGATATATTCATTTGGTATTTGCTGTGCCTGTGAGTGTGTCGTCTTCGGGATTGAAATCCATATTAAAGGTCTCTTAGGGTCTGTCACACACGCCTCTTTGAATGGTCTCAATAAAAGAACATGATACTCCCAACTGACATATTTTTGTAACGTGCAATATTTGATACTGTAGTCTTTAAATGTAGATCAAGTTCGGTTCGTACATGTTTTGGGTGCAAGACTGTTCCTGTCTATAAGTACACAACGAGAACACAGGTGAAGATATCTGTGAGCCCCGAATAATCAAGAGAAGCATGATGGCATGAGCTTGATTATAAGAAGGCTGCAGAAGAGTTTTTTTTTGTTGAGGTTTGAGGTCTACGGCTGGTGATTCGAATTTTTGAGACCAAAACACCCACGCCAACGACAGGAACGCAATGACAAACCTCGAGAAATGGTCCACCATAGTGAGGACGTACTGCAGCTTCTGTGCACGGTTGCACCTGTGATGATTGATGATTGATTCGACGTTTGTGAACAATGTATGCGACTGAGCTCTGAAATACATTATGCTATACCATGCTATCACGTTGAAGGATAATCGTTGTTTGATCTGCTATATGTATTCTACAAGATGGCCTTTGCTGGAGCCTCCTGAATACAAAGCAGTTACGTTCTCAGAGCTACGTATGCCAATCTGGCTGTGTTTCAGAAGTGTAGTGTGCTTACGGATTACGGATCATTTTGGATTCTGGAAGTTTTGATTAGAGCGTCTAGCTCGCGCCCAGTTGTCCACAGCTTGTAGGTCTGTAAACATCTTGTCGTAGGAATCCTAGAATACATTAAGTGAGCTTAGTGCAAACTCTACAGACTACCACTCCTTCAGCCTTCAGGGTCTCTTATCTCTCACTTCTATATGTGGTGTTTTTCCAACATGGATTTCCATGATCGGTCGATCTAGCCCCCTAACTCAGCATGATGTCACAATAGACTTCTATCCGCTCGAAGACCCTCTTCACCTCCAGGAAACAAAGTTTCCTGTGGACAATTACGACCCTATGAATGATTTATGGCATATGTGTTAGACGTTATACGTTTGGATCTAGCTAACGATGTGTCTGCTTTAGTGCGGCCGGTGCCTGCACTATTAGAGATCTGTCTTTCTCATTGGAGCATCAAAGGTGATGCTATTACCTAATACCATGATGGCAGCTTTATCGTAAGATCCAACTACAGCCTACCTTCAAGGTAGTACTTGTTCAAGGTCAACAGCCTGGATATTTATCACGGGTGTGTATTTTCATACTTAGTGCTGAAACAGTTGTACCAGTTTGAGATTAATTAGACTTCGCCCTTGGGGAGTTGCTTATCATAGTGACGAAGATCCATGTGAAGCAGAACATACCAGAAATGATGAACACAAGAGAAGGCTGGACATTCAGGGTATAGGTGACGTGAACTCTGTTGATCCTCCCTTGTTCAGTTTGATCAGCCCCTTGGCTGCCTTCTCCCAGATCTCTCAGTTCCACGCTGGGGACAGCGGTTATAGACCCGATTTTTGTCATGTTGGCAGTTTGTAGCAGTTTTCTCTCAATTTCGCAGCTGGCTGGCGGTGCTTCTCGGGGTGCGGGAGCTGTGTTTAGAGCGAGTCTGTAAAGATTTGTGTGGTTGGTGTGGTGCACACCATTCGGCTTACTAAGCCTAGAATTGTCGACGTGAAAAGAAATGAAAAGTTCTTTGTACGAGACTTAACAGTCACTATTTAGATTAGTCTTTTACTTACACATTTGTTACATTGTTACCATTGTATTATCACTAATACCTTGCACTACCACACAGCAGCTAAAGAAGTCCTAACCCGTCCTATTTCCCTGCTAGACAACTAATCCCTGTCTACTCCCACTAGTGTCCTGTTAGTCAAATCCAGTTTTAACAACTCTTCAAATTACGCGCGCATCGTTCACCACGGAGATAAACGGAGACTTGGCAGGCGAGACAATAGGATCAGTGATCAGAGATGACTAAGCTGCGTGGTTGGACAGACGCGCTGCACGGTAATGACTAGTCACTTCGACACATGTCACAATTTACAAGTTACTAGGTACACTGGCACCTTCCAAGTTCCTTTGTATCGTGCTGCGGGTGGCAGCAAAGCATCTGGCCAGAAGGTTCGCGCTGTGGTGATGGAAAAAAAAATTCGTAGTCCTCGACCTACTCGTTCATGATCAGTGGAGAATGAGCAAGATCTACCGACATCAGGGTACTTTGTCCTACAACGGGTGTACTATCATGATTCACGATTCACTGATCAGAAGTCAGTCGAAGGATTAATCGTCTCACTTCCATGACTTGACACAATCAATATCGCATGACGCGCGTGAAGTTGTGTTCGGTGTTTCCAAAGGAAATTCCAAAGGGTATAACAGATGATTTCTACGTATTCAAGTGTCGCTTCTTGGTGCATCAATTCAGTACACATGGCTCTTCACACGACTTCTGTAGAGATTTTGGGACATCTTGGAGTTGCTGGTGAAACTAGGTAAATCTATTGTCATGGATCACCGCTTTACGGCACTACAATTATCTTGCACTGTGTTATACTATGATCGCATATGTCTTTATTTATGTTGGCCTACTTCTAGTTTTAGGTATCTTCACTTTTTTACGAGGCATCCATGGTTTTTCACGGTAACATTTCCCACAAGGGTCCTGTCATGAACATACAGACATCTAAGAGCATATTGGCAGCGGCTTCACCTGAAATATCGAGGTGGTGGCTCAGGCTCAGGGCAGCATTTGTTACCCACCACCGTACCACTAGCTTTGCACATGCTCTTTCAAATGTTCAATTGCCACAAAGTTCAAAGGTGCAGAGGCACTCGGTGTTAGACGAATTAGTCGG